>JABSNV010000890.1:0-100000 GCA_024085815.1 Flaveria linearis
ATATATTACTTACATCGTCAATGCGAGTTATTTTTAAAGATTTGGAATCCATGACGTAAATTGATTTTCTACCTTATTTATTCTAAGACTCAATTTTGATTAAAAGCATTACCTAACCTAATATGCAGGGGCTAATTCAGAACAATTAACAAATACTCAAGAAGCTAAGCTACATTAAGGATACTAATCACCAACTGAAATTTAACTAAAGAGCTCAACCGCACGCATGTAATAACATAATGCTAATTCTAAACGTGAATCTTATATGTTCTAGTTACGAATCGCTTTGTTGGTGATCATCTCTTTTCTTTATCAAGCTCTGAAATTATATAAGGATACTAGGTGAGTTCTAGTGATCCCCTTTTTACTTATTGTTTTGGGATGAAACATGCTCTGTTGTTTTCTGAACTATGATTGTGCTTTACTTGATGCTTGTATGTGAGACTTATGGATACCTGCTGATACTTGTATCATGATCATTAATTTTTTGTAAACCACTTGTTTTAAGTGGATAGATCTATTTGGGGAATCCCCCACACACAGTGGCTCCTGCTACAGGGAGGTACCCCACTGAGATCTTCAGTGATCGTATGTGGCATTGAACAGGTTTGATTAAGAATCTATGGTGAACCATCCTGGCAGGTATGGTTCATTGTTTTGAGGCTTGGTTCCTTCCTTCAGGAATATCCGGTTAAACACAAGTTTAGAAGAGGCCAACCGGGGACCAAGTGCAGGGTTGATTGTGATACCCCACGATGATTGATTCTAGAAATGGTGCTTTTAAAATCAAATGAGATTTTTCATAAGCTTTTATACTTGATTCTAAACTTTTAAATGTGGACTTCAAGAGTCCCTTTTGTTTTAAGACATAAAGCTCTTATGTTTTGAAAATCAACTAAGGATTCTAAAGAGGCTTATGTTTTTCAATTTTAAGCACTTGAACTCATCAACTTTATGTTGACACAAAATCTTTTTGAGCATGTCTTCAGGTACAGCTAGGGAGAATAGTTAAGCTATAGAAGATACCTAAATCCGAGGCATAAAGTGAGGGTAGGCGTTGAAGATTTAGGCATCAAGAAATGTTGAAGCATCAAGAAACCTTTACCAAAAGATTGATCATGACACCTATAGACTATAGATTTAGGCACCTTGTGAAATGAAACAATGCCAATATTCTCATGTAAATGTTGAAAGTTGTATTGTATTAAACCATTTAGTTTCCGCTGCATTTTGGTTGTTGCTTACTAATCGTGACGTCCCGCCCCTCTGGGCCCGGGGTGTGATAGCGTGAAGCCACCGAAAACCGTTCATAGAGTAAGATTGGCAGATCCTTCCCCCCTATGTCTATAGGAATTTGAGAAATGGTTTTATGATAACCAAACAAGGGTGGTGGTGATTAGAGTGAAGGGTGGGATAGAACACAGAATCTTTGACCCTATGGAGTTTTTTGGATTCTCAGATGAAGACCTGCTCTTTCTATGTGAGAATCATATCAAAGCAGGAGCGGAGAAAAGACGACGAAGGGGGCAAGCCTGTTTATGATAGTAGCTAACAAGGTTAGAGGTGTGAGGGCTGAAGTAAAGAAGCTGGCAGAGAAAGTAAGGGCTGAAGATGATCTGAACATGGATATCCGGGACTTAACTAAGAAATTTGCACAAGCTAGTGCTCGTCCCGAAGGAGCTGCTGAAGCCGGAGGAGACCAAGGTGGATCAAGTGCTGAAGCTCGACAAAGGAAATCTGTAGGAGCTAAGACAGAGACATCAGGTGTAGGAGCAGGGGATGCTGGAGCTAAATAGAGATATCAAGACAAGCGGAGTCAGTGAGATCCAACCTAGGGGGATTATTGAAGATCAAGTATAGGTTGGACTCACCATAGATTAGTATTTGTTTACATTACTATGTAATAGGATTTATGTCGCTCACAGTCAGCAGTAAGTTCATCCTGCGAAACTGCAGTTTCTGCCGAGCGAAACTATAATTTCGGCAGCACGGTTTCGCTTATAGCGAAACTGTCTACGAAACTAAGACTGCTATATATAAATTTCATTTTGTTCATTGTTGGGTATCCTTGCAAATCCCTAATCGAATATTTTTGTTGCAAGAGGCTATTGTAAGATGGTTGTTATCGAATATAGTGAGCTTATCTTATTCCATTTGTATTGTTGATTATTGAATCATCTTTGAATACATTTTGGTCTTCTTTGTTCTTCAAATCTTTGTTTGTGTTGTTTGTCTGTGGTATTGAACGATTCAAACCATCTTCTTCACTGAAAGCTTTAACCAAGGTGGTTGGTAACATAGAATGAGATTATGGTTGCGTTTGGTTACGAGATCACAATGTAGTAGAGTTTGTATAAAGTCTTGGTGCGTTTTGACTAGGTTGAACCTTGGTCAAAGCTGGTCAAACTGGTCAATGGACAGTAAACGCGTTGCGGGTCGAAGCAAGCGAGTTCTAGGATGCGATATGGAAACGTTAGGTATAACCGTGTGCTAAACATTCTTACACATATAAATATGGAGATTATATATTGACTTGTGTGTGTGTTGAGCCAAATATGTTTGAAATGTTAACTAGTTATAAATCATCAAGAATGAATATCTAATTTGAAACGACGTGACCATTGCATAACGAAAAACAAGTTGGTAATGTTATCATATATACAAGATATTAGTCTACATATAAGAAAATTTATTGATTTAACGTCATACAAAATCTTTACAAGACTCAGAGAGGTAAAATGCTTACAAGTAAAATCGTCCATATATATGTGAATATTTAGGTTAATAGGCATCTACAAGTTTTATTTAAGATAAAAGAACTAAAATAATGATCCGTCATTGTGTTGTTATTAATTGTCGGTCATCTCATCGTTATTGAAATAAATATTAATTGTAACACCCTTTCTATACAAAATATCGTCAACTATTATTAATAATTGGATTACTATAGCGTCAATCAAGTTAACCAATATGTTATAAACGTGAACATTATAAACATCGTTTGAGACATTATATATTACTTACATCGTCAATGCGAGTTATTTTTAAAGATTTGGAATCCATGACGTAAATTGATTTTCTACCTTATTTATTCTAAGACTCAATTTTTGATTAAAAGCATTACCTAACCTAATATGCAGGGGCTAATTCAGAACAATTAACAAATACTCAAGAAGCTAAGCTACATTAAGGATACTAATCACCAACTGAAATTTAACTAAAGAGCTCAACCGCACGCATGTAATAACATAATGCTAATTCTAAACGTGAATCATATATGTTCTAGTTACGAATCGCTTTGTTGGTGATCATCTCTTTTCTTTATCAAGCTCTGAAATTATATAAGGATACCAGGTGAGTTCTAGTGATCCCCTTTTTACTTATTGTTTTGGGATGAAACATGCTCTGTTGTTTTCTGAACTATGATTGTGCTTTACTTGATGCTTGTATGTGAGACTTATGGATACCTGCTGATACTTGTATCATGATCATTAATTTTTTTGTAAACCACTTGTTTTAAGTGGATAGATCTATTTGGGGAATCCCCCACACACAGTGGCTCCTGCTACAGGGAGGTACCCCACTGAGATCCTGAGTGATCGTATGTGGCATTGAACAGGTTTTGATTAAGAATCTATGGTGAACCATCCTGGCAGGTATGGTTCATTGTTTTGAGGCTTGGTTCCTTCCTTCAGGAATATCCGGTTAAACACAAGTTTAGAAGAGGCCAACCGGGGACCAAGTGCAGGGTTGATTGTGATACCCCACGATGATTGATTCTAGAAATGGTGCTTTTAAAATCAAATGAGATTTTTCATAAGCTTTTATACTTGATTCTAAACTTTTAAATGTGGACTTCAAGAGTCCCTTTTGTTTTAAGACATAAAGCTCTTATGTTTTGAAAATCAACTAAGGATTCTAAAGAGGCTTATGTTTTTCAATTTTTAAGCACTTGAACTCATCAACTTTATGTTGACACAAAATCTTTTTGAGCATGTCTTCAGGTACAGCTAGGGAGAATAGTTAAGCTATAGAAGATACCTAAATCCGAGGCATAAAGTGAGGGTAGGCGTTGAAGATTTAGGCATCAAGAAATGTTGAAGCATCAAGAAACCTTTACCAAAAGATTGATCATGACACCTATAGACTATAGATTTAGGCACCTTGTGAAATGAAACAATGCCAATATTCTCATGTAAATGTTGAAAGTTGTATTGTATTAAACCATTTAGTTTCCGCTGCATTTTGGTTGTTGCTTACTAATCATGACGTCCCGCCCCTCTGGGCCCGGGGTGTGATAGCGTGAAGCCACCGAAAACCGTTCATAGAGTAAGATTGGCAGATCCTTCCCCCCTACGTCTATAGGAATTTGAGAAATGGTTTTATGATAACCAAACAAGGGTGGCGGTGATTAGAGTGAAGGGTGGGATAGAACACAGAATCTTTGACCCTATGGAGCTTTTTGGATTCTCAGATGAAGACCTACTCTTTCTATGTGAGAATCATATCAAAGCAGGAGCGGAGAAAAGACGACGAAGGGGGCAAGCCTGTTTATGATAGTAGCTAACAAGGTTAGAGGTGTGAGGGCTGAAGTAAAGAAGCTGGCAGAGAAAGTAAGGGCTGAAGATGATCTGAACATGGATATCCGGGACTTAACTAAGAAATTTGCACAAGCTAGTGCTCGTCCCGAAGGAGCTGCTGAAGCCGGAGGAGACCAAGGTGGATCAAGTGCTGAAGCTCGACAAAGGAAATCTGTAGGAGCTGAGACAGAGACATCAGGTGTAGGAGCAGGGGATGCTGGAGCTAAATAGAGATATCAAGACAAGCGGAGTCAGTGAGATCCAACCTAGGGGGATTATTGAAGATCAAGTATAGGTTGGACTCACCATAGATTAGTATTTGTTTACATTACTATGTAATAGGATTTATGTCGCTCACAGTCAGCAGTAAGTTCATCCTGCGAAACTGCAGTTTCTGCCGAGCGAAACTATAATTTCGGCAGCACGGTTTCGCTTACAGCGAAACTGTCTACGAAACTAAGACTGCTATATATAAATTTCATTTTGTTCATTGTTGGGTATCCTTGCAAATCCCTAATCGAATATTTTTGTTGCAAGAGGCTATTGTAAGATGGTTGTTATCGAATATAGTGAGCTTATCTTATTCCATTTGTATTGTTGATTATTGAATCATCTTTGAATACATTTTGGTCTTCTTTGTTCTTCAAATCTTTGTTTGTGTTGTTTGTCTGTGGTATTGAACGATTCAAACCATCTTCTTCACTGAAAGCTTTAACCAAGGTGGTTGGTAACATAGAATGAGATTATGGTTGCGTTTGGTTACGAGATCACAATGTAGTAGAGTTTGTATAAAGTCTTGGTGCGTTTTGACTAGGTTGAACCTTGGTCAAAGCTGGTCAAACTGGTCAATGGACAGTAAACGCGTTGCGGGTCGAAGCAAGCGAGTTCTAGGATGCGATATGGAAACGTTAGGTATAACCGTGTGCTAAACATTCTTACACATATAAATATGGAGATTATATATTGACTTGTGTGTGTGTTGAGCCAAATATGTTTGAAATGTTAACTAGTTATAAATCATCAAGAATGAATATCTAATTTGAAACGACGTGACCATTGCATAACGAAAAACAAGTTGGTAATGTTATCATATATACAAGATATTAGTCTACATATAAGAAAATTTATTGATTTAACGTCATACAAAATCTTTACAAGACTCAGAGAGGTAAAATGCTTACAAGTAAAATCGTCCATATATATGTGAATATTTAGGTTAATAGGCATCTACAAGTTTTATTTAAGATAAAAGAACTAAAATAATGATCCGTCATTGTGTTGTTATTAATTGTCGGTCATCTCATCGTTATTGAAATAAATATTAATTGTAACACCCTTTCTATACAAAATATCGTCAACTATTATTAATAATTGGATTACTATAGCGTCAATCAAGTTAACCAATATGTTATAAACGTGAACATTATAAACATCGTTTGAGACATTATATATTACTTACATCGTCAATGCGAGTTATTTTTAAAGATTTGGAATCCATGACGTAAATTGATTTTCTACCTTATTTATTCTAAGACTCAATTTTTGATTAAAAGCATTACCTAACCTAATATGCAGGGGCTAATTCAGAACAATTAACAAATACTCAAGAAGCTAAGCTACATTAAGGATACTAATCACCAACTGAAATTTAACTAAAGAGCTCAACCGCACGCATGTAATAACATAATGCTAATTCTAAACGTGAATCTTATATGTTCTAGTTACGAATCGCTTTGTTGGTGATCATCTCTTTTCTTTATCAAGCTCTGAAATTATATAAGGATACCAGGTGAGTTCTAGTGATCCCCTTTTTACTTATTGTTTTGGGATGAAACATGCTCTGTTGTTTTCTGAACTATGATTGTGCTTTACTTGATGCTTGTATGTGAGACTTATGGATACCTGCTGATACTTGTATCATGATCATTAATTTTTTTGTAAACCACTTGTTTTAAGTGGATAGATCTATTTGGGGAATCCCCCACACACAGTGGCTCCTGCTACAGGGAGGTACCCCACTGAGATCCTGAGTGATCGTATGTGGCATTGAACAGGTTTTGATTAAGAATCTATGGTGAACCATCCTGGCAGGTATGGTTCATTGTTTTGAGGCTTGGTTCCTTCCTTCAGGAATATCCGGTTAAACACAAGTTTAGAAGAGGCCAACCGGGGACCAAGTGCAGGGTTGATTGTGATACCCCACGATGATTGATTCTAGAAATGGTGCTTTTAAAATCAAATGAGATTTTTCATAAGCTTTTATACTTGATTCTAAACTTTTAAATGTGGACTTCAAGAGTCCCTTTTGTTTTAAGACATAAAGCTCTTATGTTTTGAAAATCAACTAAGGATTCTAAAGAGGCTTATGTTTTTCAATTTTTAAGCACTTGAACTCATCAACTTTATGTTGACACAAAATCTTTTTGAGCATGTCTTCAGGTACAGCTAGGGAGAATAGTTAAGCTATAGAAGATACCTAAATCCGAGGCATAAAGTGAGGGTAGGCGTTGAAGATTTAGGCATCAAGAAATGTTGAAGCATCAAGAAACCTTTACCAAAAGATTGATCATGACACCTATAGACTATAGATTTAGGCACCTTGTGAAATGAAACAATGCCAATATTCTCATGTAAATGTTGAAAGTTGTATTGTATTAAACCATTTAGTTTCCGCTGCATTTTGGTTGTTGCTTACTAATCGTGACGTCCCGCCCCTCTGGGCCCGGGGTGTGATAGCGTGAAGCCACCGAAAACCGTTCATAGAGTAAGATTGGCAGATCCTTCCCCCCTACGTCTATAGGAATTTGAGAAATGGTTTTATGATAACCAAACAAGGGTGGCGGTGATTAGAGTGAAGGGTGGGATAGAACACAGAATCTTTGACCCTATGGAGCTTTTTGGATTCTCAGATGAAGACCTGCTCTTTCTATGTGAGAATCATATCAAAGCAGGAGCGGAGAAAAGACGACGAAGGGGGCAAGCCTGTTTATGATAGTAGCTAACAAGGTTAGAGGTGTGAGGGCTGAAGTAAAGAAGCTGGCAGAGAAAGTAAGGGCTGAAGATGATCTGAACATGGATATCCGGGACTTAACTAAGAAATTTGCACAAGCTAGTGCTCGTCCCGAAGGAGCTGCTGAAGCCGGAGGAGACCAAGGTGGATCAAGTGCTGAAGCTCGACAAAGGAAATCTGTAGGAGCTGAGACAGAGACATCAGGTGTAGGAGCAGGGGATGCTGGAGCTAAATAGAGATATCAAGACAAGCGGAGTCAGTGAGATCCAACCTAGGGGGATTATTGAAGATCAAGTATAGGTTGGACTCACCATAGATTAGTATTTGTTTACATTACTATGTAATAGGATTTATGTCGCTCACAGTCAGCAGTAAGTTCATCCTGCGAAACTGCAGTTTCTGCCGAGCGAAACTATAATTTCGGCAGCACGGTTTCGCTTACAGCGAAACTGTCTACGAAACTAAGACTGCTATATATAAATTTCATTTTGTTCATTGTTGGGTATCCTTGCAAATCCCTAATCGAATATTTTTGTTGCAAGAGGCTATTGTAAGATGGTTGTTATCGAATATAGTGAGCTTATCTTATTCCATTTGTATTGTTGATTATTGAATCATCTTTGAATACATTTTGGTCTTCTTTGTTCTTCAAATCTTTGTTTGTGTTGTTTGTCTGTGGTATTGAACGATTCAAACCATCTTCTTCACTGAAAGCTTTAACCAAGGTGGTTGGTAACATAGAATGAGATTATGGTTGCGTTTGGTTACGAGATCACAATGTAGTAGAGTTTGTATAAAGTCTTGGTGCGTTTTGACTAGGTTGAACCTTGGTCAAAGCTGGTCAAACTGGTCAATGGACAGTAAACGCGTTGCGGGTCGAAGCAAGCGAGTTCTAGGATGCGATATGGAAACGTTAGGTATAACCGTGTGCTAAACATTCTTACACATATAAATATGGAGATTATATATTGACTTGTGTGTGTGTTGAGCCAAATATGTTTGAAATGTTAACTAGTTATAAATCATCAAGAATGAATATCTAATTTGAAACGACGTGACCATTGCATAACGAAAAACAAGTTGGTAATGTTATCATATATACAAGATATTAGTCTACATATAAGAAAATTTATTGATTTAACGTCATACAAAATCTTTACAAGACTCAGAGAGGTAAAATGCTTACAAGTAAAATCGTCCATATATATGTGAATATTTAGGTTAATAGGCATCTACAAGTTTTATTTAAGATAAAAGAACTAAAATAATGATCCGTCATTGTGTTGTTATTAATTGTCGGTCATCTCATCGTTATTGAAATAAATATTAATTGTAACACCCTTTCTATACAAAATATCGTCAACTATTATTAATAATTGGATTACTATAGCGTCAATCAAGTTAACCAATATGTTATAAACGTGAACATTATAAACATCGTTTGAGACATTATATATTACTTACATCGTCAATGCGAGTTATTTTTAAAGATTTGGAATCCATGACGTAAATTGATTTTCTACCTTATTTATTCTAAGACTCAATTTTTGATTAAAAGCATTACCTAACCTAATATGCAGGGGCTAATTCAGAACAATTAACAAATACTCAAGAAGCTAAGCTACATTAAGGATACTAATCACCAACTGAAATTTAACTAAAGAGCTCAACCGCACGCATGTAATAACATAATGCTAATTCTAAACGTGAATCTTATATGTTCTAGTTACGAATCGCTTTGTTGGTGATCATCTCTTTTCTTTATCAAGCTCTGAAATTATATAAGGATACCAGGTGAGTTCTAGTGATCCCCTTTTTACTTATTGTTTTGGGATGAAACATGCTCTGTTGTTTTCTGAACTATGATTGTGCTTTACTTGATGCTTGTATGTGAGACTTATGGATACCTGCTGATACTTGTATCATGATCATTAATTTTTTTGTAAACCACTTGTTTTAAGTGGATAGATCTATTTGGGGAATCCCCCACACACAGTGGCTCCTGCTACAGGGAGGTACCCCACTGAGATCCTGAGTGATCGTATGTGGCATTGAACAGGTTTTGATTAAGAATCTATGGTGAACCATCCTGGCAGGTATGGTTCATTGTTTTGAGGCTTGGTTCCTTCCTTCAGGAATATCCGGTTAAACACAAGTTTAGAAGAGGCCAACCGGGGACCAAGTGCAGGGTTGATTGTGATACCCCACGATGATTGATTCTAGAAATGGTGCTTTTAAAATCAAATGAGATTTTTCATAAGCTTTTATACTTGATTCTAAACTTTTAAATGTGGACTTCAAGAGTCCCTTTTGTTTTAAGACATAAAGCTCTTATGTTTTGAAAATCAACTAAGGATTCTAAAGAGGCTTATGTTTTTCAATTTTTAAGCACTTGAACTCATCAACTTTATGTTGACACAAAATCTTTTTGAGCATGTCTTCAGGTACAGCTAGGGAGAATAGTTAAGCTATAGAAGATACCTAAATCCGAGGCATAAAGTGAGGGTAGGCGTTGAAGATTTAGGCATCAAGAAATGTTGAAGCATCAAGAAACCTTTACCAAAAGATTGATCATGACACCTATAGACTATAGATTTAGGCACCTTGTGAAATGAAACAATGCCAATATTCTCATGTAAATGTTGAAAGTTGTATTGTATTAAACCATTTAGTTTCCGCTGCATTTTGGTTGTTGCTTACTAATCGTGACGTCCCGCCCCTCTGGGCCCGGGGTGTGATAGCGTGAAGCCACCGAAAACCGTTCATAGAGTAAGATTGGCAGATCCTTCCCCCCTACGTCTATAGGAATTTGAGAAATGGTTTTATGATAACCAAACAAGGGTGGCGGTGATTAGAGTGAAGGGTGGGATAGAACACAGAATCTTTGACCCTATGGAGCTTTTTGGATTCTCAGATGAAGACCTGCTCTTTCTATGTGAGAATCATATCAAAGCAGGAGCGGAGAAAAGACGACGAAGGGGGCAAGCCTGTTTATGATAGTAGCTAACAAGGTTAGAGGTGTGAGGGCTGAAGTAAAGAAGCTGGCAGAGAAAGTAAGGGCTGAAGATGATCTGAACATGGATATCCGGGACTTAACTAAGAAATTTGCACAAGCTAGTGCTCGTCCCGAAGGAGCTGCTGAAGCCGGAGGAGACCAAGGTGGATCAAGTGCTGAAGCTCGACAAAGGAAATCTGTAGGAGCTGAGACAGAGACATCAGGTGTAGGAGCAGGGGATGCTGGAGCTAAATAGAGATATCAAGACAAGCGGAGTCAGTGAGATCCAACCTAGGGGATTATTGAAGATCAAGTATAGGTTGGACTCACCATAGATTAGTATTTGTTTACATTACTATGTAATAGGATTTATGTCGCTCACAGTCAGCAGTAAGTTCATCCTGCGAAACTGCAGTTTCTGCCGAGCGAAACTATAATTTCGGCAGCACGGTTTCGCTTACAGCGAAACTGTCTACGAAACTAAGACTGCTATATATAAATTTCATTTTGTTCATTGTTGGGTATCCTTGCAAATCCCTAATCGAATATTTTTGTTGCAAGAGGCTATTGTAAGATGGTTGTTATCGAATATAGTGAGCTTATCTTATTCCATTTGTATTGTTGATTATTGAATCATCTTTGAATACATTTTGGTCTTCTTTGTTCTTCAAATCTTTGTTTGTGTTGTTTGTCTGTGGTATTGAACGATTCAAACCATCTTCTTCACTGAAAGCTTTAACCAAGGTGGTTGGTAACATAGAATGAGATTATGGTTGCGTTTGGTTACGAGATCACAATGTAGTAGAGTTTGTATAAAGTCTTGGTGCGTTTTGACTAGGTTGAACCTTGGTCAAAGCTGGTCAAACTGGTCAATGGACAGTAAACGCGTTGCGGGTCGAAGCAAGCGAGTTCTAGGATGCGATATGGAAACGTTAGGTATAACCGTGTGCTAAACATTCTTACACATATAAATATGGAGATTATATATTGACTTGTGTGTGTGTTGAGCCAAATATGTTTGAAATGTTAACTAGTTATAAATCATCAAGAATGAATATCTAATTTGAAACGACGTGACCATTGCATAACGAAAAACAAGTTGGTAATGTTATCATATATACAAGATATTAGTCTACATATAAGAAAATTTATTGATTTAACGTCATACAAAATCTTTACAAGACTCAGAGAGGTAAAATGCTTACAAGTAAAATCGTCCATATATATGTGAATATTTAGGTTAATAGGCATCTACAAGTTTTATTTAAGATAAAAGAACTAAAATAATGATCCGTCATTGTGTTGTTATTAATTGTCGGTCATCTCATCGTTATTGAAATAAATATTAATTGTAACACCCTTTCTATACAAAATATCGTCAACTATTATTAATAATTGGATTACTATAGCGTCAATCAAGTTAACCAATATGTTATAAACGTGAACATTATAAACATCGTTTGAGACATTATATATTACTTACATCGTCAATGCGAGTTATTTTTAAAGATTTGGAATCCATGACGTAAATTGATTTTCTACCTTATTTATTCTAAGACTCAATTTTTGATTAAAAGCATTACCTAACCTAATATGCAGGGGCTAATTCAGAACAATTAACAAATACTCAAGAAGCTAAGCTACATTAAGGATACTAATCACCAACTGAAATTTAACTAAAGAGCTCAACCGCACGCATGTAATAACATAATGCTAATTCTAAACGTGAATCTTATATGTTCTAGTTACGAATCGCTTTGTTGGTGATCATCTCTTTTCTTTATCAAGCTCTGAAATTATATAAGGATACCAGGTGAGTTCTAGTGATCCCCTTTTTACTTATTGTTTTGGGATGAAACATGCTCTGTTGTTTTCTGAACTATGATTGTGCTTTACTTGATGCTTGTATGTGAGACTTATGGATACCTGCTGATACTTGTATCATGATCATTAATTTTTTTGTAAACCACTTGTTTTAAGTGGATAGATCTATTTGGGGAATCCCCCACACACAGTGGCTCCTGCTACAGGGAGGTACCCCACTGAGATCCTGAGTGATCGTATGTGGCATTGAACAGGTTTTGATTAAGAAACTATGGTGAACCATCCTGGCAGGTATGGTTCATTGTTTTGAGGCTTGGTTCCTTCCTTCAGGAATATCCGGTTAAACACAAGTTTAGAAGAGGCCAACCGGGGACCAAGTGCAGGGTTGATTGTGATACCCCACGATGATTGATTCTAGAAATGGTGCTTTTAAAATCAAATGAGATTTTTCATAAGCTTTTATACTTGATTCTAAACTTTTAAATGTGGACTTCAAGAGTCCCTTTTGTTTTAAGACATAAAGCTCTTATGTTTTGAAAATCAACTAAGGATTCTAAAGAGGCTTATGTTTTTCAATTTTTAAGCACTTGAACTCATCAACTTTATGTTCACACAAAATCTTTTTGAGCATGTCTTCAGGTACAGCTAGGGAGAATAGTTAAGCTATAGAAGATACCTAAATCCGAGGCATAAAGTGAGGGTAGGCGTTGAAGATTTAGGCATCAAGAAATGTTGAAGCATCAAGAAACCTTTACCAAAAGATTGATCATGACACCTATAGACTATAGATTTAGGCACCTTGTGAAATGAAACAATGCCAATATTCTCATGTAAATGTTGAAAGTTGTATTGTATTAAACCATTTAGTTTCCGCTGCATTTTGGTTGTTGCTTACTAATCGTGACGTCCCGCCCCTCTGGGCCCGGGGTGTGATAGCGTGAAGCCACCGAAAACCGTTCATAGAGTAAGATTGGCAGATCCTTCCCCCCTACGTCTATAGGAATTTGAGAAATGGTTTTATGATAACCAAACAAGGGTGGCGGTGATTAGAGTGAAGGGTGGGATAGAACACAGAATCTTTGACCCTATGGAGCTTTTTGGATTCTCAGATGAAGACCTGCTCTTTCTATGTGAGAATCATATCAAAGCAGGAGCGGAGAAAAGACGACGAAGGGGGCAAGCCTGTTTATGATAGTAGCTAACAAGGTTAGAGGTGTGAGGGCTGAAGTAAAGAAGCTGGCAGAGAAAGTAAGGGCTGAAGATGATCTGAACATGGATATCCGGGACTTAACTAAGAAATTTGCACAAGCTAGTGCTCGTCCCGAAGGAGCTGCTGAAGCCGGAGGAGACCAAGGTGGATCAAGTGCTGAAGCTCGACAAAGGAAATCTGTAGGAGCTGAGACAGAGACATCAGGTGTAGGAGCAGGGGATGCTGGAGCTAAATAGAGATATCAAGACAAGCGGAGTCAGTGAGATCCAACCTAAGGGGATTATTGAAGATCAAGTATAGGTTGGACTCACCATAGATTAGTATTTGTTTACATTACTATGTAATAGGATTTATGTCGCTCACAGTCAGCAGTAAGTTCATCCTGCGAAACTGCAGTTTCTGCCGAGCGAAACTATAATTTCGGCAGCACGGTTTCGCTTACAGCGAAACTGTCTACGAAACTAAGACTGCTATATATAAATTTCATTTTGTTCATTGTTGGGTATCCTTGCAAATCCCTAATCGAATATTTTTGTTGCAAGAGGCTATTGTAAGATGGTTGTTATCGAATATAGTGAGCTTATCTTATTCCATTTGTATTGTTGATTATTGAATCATCTTTGAATACATTTTGGTCTTCTTTGTTCTTCAAATCTTTGTTTGTGTGGTTTTTCTGTGGTATTGAACGATTCAAACCATCTTCTTCACTGAAAGCTTTAACCAAGGTGGTTGGTAACATAGAATGAGATTATGGTTGCGTTTGGTTACGAGATCACAATGTAGTAGAGTTTGTATAAAGTCTTGGTGCGTTTTGACTAGGTTGAACCTTGGTCAAAGCTGGTCAAACTGGTCAATGGACAGTAAACGCGTTGCGGGTCGAAGCAAGCGAGTTCTAGGATGCGATATGGAAACGTTAGGTATAACCGTGTGCTAAACATTCTTACACATATAAATATGGAGATTATATATTGACTTGTGTGTGTGTTGAGCCAAATATGTTTGAAATGTTAACTAGTTATAAATCATCAAGAATGAATATCTAATTTGAAACGACGTGACCATTGCATAACGAAAAACAAGTTGGTAATGTTATCATATATACAAGATATTAGTCTACATATAAGAAAATTTATTGATTTAACGTCATACAAAATCTTTACAAGACTCAGAGAGGTAAAATGCTTACAAGTAAAATCGTCCATATATATGTGAATATTTAGGTTAATAGGCATCTACAAGTTTTATTTAAGATAAAAGAACTAAAATAATGATCCGTCATTGTGTTGTTATTAATTGTCGGTCATCTCATCGTTATTGAAATAAATATTAATTGTAACACCCTTTCTATACAAAATATCGTCAACTATTATTAATAATTGGATTACTATAGCGTCAATCAAGTTAACCAATATGTTATAAACGTGAACATTATAAACATCGTTTGAGACATTATATATTACTTACATCGTCAATGCGAGTTATTTTTAAAGATTTGGAATCCATGACGTAAATTGATTTTCTACCTTATTTATTCTAAGACTCAATTTTTGATTAAAAGCATTACCTAACCTAATATGCAGGGGCTAATTCAGAACAATTAACAAATACTCAAGAAGCTAAGCTACATTAAGGATACTAATCACCAACTGAAATTTAACTAAAGAGCTCAACCGCACGCATGTAATAACATAATGCTAATTCTAAACGTGAATCTTATATGTTCTAGTTACGAATCGCTTTGTTGGTGATCATCTCTTTTCTTTATCAAGCTCTGAAATTATATAAGGATACCAGGTGAGTTCTAGTGATCCCCTTTTTACTTATTGTTTTGGGATGAAACATGCTCTGTTGTTTTCTGAACTATGATTGTGCTTTACTTGATGCTTGTATGTGAGACTTATGGATACCTGCTGATACTTGTATCATGATCATTAATTTTTTTGTAAACCACTTGTTTTAAGTGGATAGATCTATTTGGGGAATCCCCCACACACAGTGGCTCCTGCTACAGGGAGGTACCCCACTGAGATCCTGAGTGATCGTATGTGGCATTGAACAGGTTTTGATTAAGAAACTATGGTGAACCATCCTGGCAGGTATGGTTCATTGTTTTGAGGCTTGGTTCCTTCCTTCAGGAATATCCGGTTAAACACAAGTTTAGAAGAGGCCAACCGGGGACCAAGTGCAGGGTTGATTGTGATACCCCACGATGATTGATTCTAGAAATGGTGCTTTTAAAATCAAATGAGATTTTTCATAAGCTTTTATACTTGATTCTAAACTTTTAAATGTGGACTTCAAGAGTCCCTTTTGTTTTAAGACATAAAGCTCTTATGTTTTGAAAATCAACTAAGGATTCTAAAGAGGCTTATGTTTTTCAATTTTTAAGCACTTGAACTCATCAACTTTATGTTCACACAAAATCTTTTTGAGCATGTCTTCAGGTACAGCTAGGGAGAATAGTTAAGCTATAGAAGATACCTAAATCCGAGGCATAAAGTGAGGGTAGGCGTTGAAGATTTAGGCATCAAGAAATGTTGAAGCATCAAGAAACCTTTACCAAAAGATTGATCATGACACCTATAGACTATAGATTTAGGCACCTTGTGAAATGAAACAATGCCAATATTCTCATGTAAATGTTGAAAGTTGTATTGTATTAAACCATTTAGTTTCCGCTGCATTTTGGTTGTTGCTTACTAATCGTGACGTCCCGCCCCTCTGGGCCCGGGGTGTGATAGCGTGAAGCCACCGAAAACCGTTCATAGAGTAAGATTGGCAGATCCTTCCCCCCTACGTCTATAGGAATTTGAGAAATGGTTTTATGATAACCAAACAAGGGTGGCGGTGATTAGAGTGAAGGGTGGGATAGAACACAGAATCTTTGACCCTATGGAGCTTTTTGGATTCTCAGATGAAGACCTGCTCTTTCTATGTGAGAATCATATCAAAGCAGGAGCGGAGAAAAGACGACGAAGGGGGCAAGCCTGTTTATGATAGTAGCTAACAAGGTTAGAGGTGTGAGGGCTGAAGTAAAGAAGCTGGCAGAGAAAGTAAGGGCTGAAGATGATCTGAACATGGATATCCGGGACTTAACTAAGAAATTTGCACAAGCTAGTGCTCGTCCCGAAGGAGCTGCTGAAGCCGGAGGAGACCAAGGTGGATCAAGTGCTGAAGCTCGACAAAGGAAATCTGTAGGAGCTGAGACAGAGACATCAGGTGTAGGAGCAGGGGATGCTGGAGCTAAATAGAGATATCAAGACAAGCGGAGTCAGTGAGATCCAACCTAGGGGATTATTGAAGATCAAGTATAGGTTGGACTCACCATAGATTAGTATTTGTTTACATTACTATGTAATAGGATTTATGTCGCTCACAGTCAGCAGTAAGTTCATCCTGCGAAACTGCAGTTTCTGCCGAGCGAAACTATAATTTCGGCAGCACGGTTTCGCTTACAGCGAAACTGTCTACGAAACTAAGACTGCTATATATAAATTTCATTTTGTTCATTGTTGGGTATCCTTGCAAATCCCTAATCGAATATTTTTGTTGCAAGAGGCTATTGTAAGATGGTTGTTATCGAATATAGTGAGCTTATCTTATTCCATTTGTATTGTTGATTATTGAATCATCTTTGAATACATTTTGGTCTTCTTTGTTCTTCAAATCTTTGTTTGTGTTGTTTTTCTGTGGTATTGAACGATTCAAACCATCTTCTTCACTGAAAGCTTTAACCAAGGTGGTTGGTAACATAGAATGAGATTATGGTTGCGTTTGGTTACGAGATCACAATGTAGTAGAGTTTGTATAAAGTCTTGGTGCGTTTTGACTAGGTTGAACCTTGGTCAAAGCTGGTCAAACTGGTCAATGGACAGTAAACGCGTTGCGGGTCGAAGCAAGCGAGTTCTAGGATGCGATATGGAAACGTTAGGTATAACCGTGTGCTAAACATTCTTACACATATAAATATGGAGATTATATATTGACTTGTGTGTGTGTTGAGCCAAATATGTTTGAAATGTTAACTAGTTATAAATCATCAAGAATGAATATCTAATTTGAAACGACGTGACCATTGCATAACGAAAAACAAGTTGGTAATGTTATCATATATACAAGATATTAGTCTACATATAAGAAAATTTATTGATTTAACGTCATACAAAATCTTTACAAGACTCAGAGAGGTAAAATGCTTACAAGTAAAATCGTCCATATATATGTGAATATTTAGGTTAATAGGCATCTACAAGTTTTATTTAAGATAAAAGAACTAAAATAATGATCCGTCATTGTGTTGTTATTAATTGTCGGTCATCTCATCGTTATTGAAATAAATATTAATTGTAACACCCTTTCTATACAAAATATCGTCAACTATTATTAATAATTGGATTACTATAGCGTCAATCAAGTTAACCAATATGTTATAAACGTGAACATTATAAACATCGTTTGAGACATTATATATTACTTACATCGTCAATGCGAGTTATTTTTAAAGATTTGGAATCCATGACGTAAATTGATTTTCTACCTTATTTATTCTAAGACTCAATTTTTGATTAAAAGCATTACCTAACCTAATATGCAGGGGCTAATTCAGAACAATTAACAAATACTCAAGAAGCTAAGCTACATTAAGGATACTAATCACCAACTGAAATTTAACTAAAGAGCTCAACCGCACGCATGTAATAACATAATGCTAATTCTAAACGTGAATCTTATATGTTCTAGTTACGAATCGCTTTGTTGGTGATCATCTCTTTTCTTTATCAAGCTCTGAAATTATATAAGGATACCAGGTGAGTTCTAGTGATCCCCTTTTTACTTATTGTTTTGGGATGAAACATGCTCTGTTGTTTTCTGAACTATGATTGTGCTTTACTTGATGCTTGTATGTGAGACTTATGGATACCTGCTGATACTTGTATCATGATCATTAATTTTTTTGTAAACCACTTGTTTTAAGTGGATAGATCTATTTGGGGAATCCCCCACACACAGTGGCTCCTGCTACAGGGAGGTACCCCACTGAGATCCTGAGTGATCGTATGTGGCATTGAACAGGTTTTGATTAAGAATCTATGGTGAACCATCCTGGCAGGTATGGTTCATTGTTTTGAGGCTTGGTTCCTTCCTTCAGGAATATCCGGTTAAACACAAGTTTAGAAGAGGCCAACCGGGGACCAAGTGCAGGGTTGATTGTGATACCCCACGATGATTGATTCTAGAAATGGTGCTTTTAAAATCAAATGAGATTTTTCATAAGCTTTTATACTTGATTCTAAACTTTTAAATGTGGACTTCAAGAGTCCCTTTTGTTTTAAGACATAAAGCTCTTATGTTTTGAAAATCAACTAAGGATTCTAAAGAGGCTTATGTTTTTCAATTTTAAGCACTTGAACTCATCAACTTTATGTTGACACAAAATCTTTTTGAGCATGTCTTCAGGTACAGCTAGGGAGAATAGTTAAGCTATAGAAGATACCTAAATCCGAGGCATAAAGTGAGGGTAGGCGTTGAAGATTTAGGCATCAAGAAATGTTGAAGCATCAAGAAACCTTTACCAAAAGATTGATCATGACACCTATAGACTATAGATTTAGGCACCTTGTGAATGAAACAATGCCAATATTCTCATGTAAATGTTGAAAGTTGTATTGTATTAAACCATTTAGTTTCCGCTGCATTTTGGTTGTTGCTTACTAATCGTGACGTCCCGCCCCTCTGGGCCCGGGGTGTGATAGCGTGAAGCCACCGAAAACCGTTCATAGAGTAAGATTGGCAGATCCTTCCCCCCTACGTCTATAGGAATTTGAGAAATGGTTTTATGATAACCAAACAAGGGTGGCGGTGATTAGAGTGAAGGGTTGGATAGAACACAGAATCTTTGACCCTATGGAGCTTTTTGGATTCTCAGATGAAGACCTGCTCTTTCTATGTGAGAATCATATCAAAGCAGGAGCGGAGAAAAGACGACGAAGGGGGCAAGCCTGTTTATGATAGTAGCTAACAAGGTTAGAGGTGTGAGGGCTGAAGTAAAGAAGCTGGCAGAGAAAGTAAGGGCTGAAGATGATCTGAACATGGATATCCGGGACTTAACTAAGAAATTTGCACAAGCTAGTGCTCGTCCGAAGGAGCTGCTGAAGCCGGAGGAGACCAAGGTGGATCAAGTGCTGAAGCTCGACAAAGGAAATCTGTAGGAGCTGAGACAGAGACATCAGGTGTAGGAGCAGGGGATGCTGGAGCTAAATAGAGATATCAAGACAAGCGGAGTCAGTGAGATCCAACCTAGGGGGATTATTGAAGATCAAGTATAGGTTGGACTCACCATAGATTAGTATTTGTTTACATTACTATGTAATAGGATTTATGTCGCTCACAGTCAGCAGTAAGTTCATCCTGCGAAACTGCAGTTTCTGCCGAGCGAAACTATAATTTCGGCAGCACGGTTTCGCTTACAGCGAAACTGTCTACGAAACTAAGACTGCTATATATAAATTTCATTTTGTTCATTGTTGGGTATCCTTGCAAATCCCTAATCGAATATTTTTGTTGCAAGAGGCTATTGTAAGATGGTTGTTATCGAATATAGTGAGCTTATCTTATTCCATTTGTATTGTTGATTATTGAATCATCTTTGAATACATTTTGGTCTTCTTTGTTCTTCAAATCTTTGTTTGTGTTGTTTTTCTGTGGTATTGAACGATTCAAACCATCTTCTTCACTGAAAGCTTTAACCAAGGTGGTTGGTAACATAGAATGAGATTATGGTTGCGTTTGGTTACGAGATCACAATGTAGTAGAGTTTGTATAAAGTCTTGGTGCGTTTTGACTAGGTTGAACCTTGGTCAAAGCTGGTCAAACTGGTCAATGGACAGTAAACGCGTTGCGGGTCGAAGCAAGCGAGTTCTAGGATGCGATATGGAAACGTTAGGTATAACCGTGTGCTAAACATTCTTACACATATAAATATGGAGATTATATATTGACTTGTGTGTGTGTTGAGCCAAATATGTTTGAAATGTTAACTAGTTATAAATCATCAAGAATGAATATCTAATTTGAAACGACGTGACCATTGCATAACGAAAAACAAGTTGGTAATGTTATCATATATACAAGATATTAGTCTACATATAAGAAAATTTATTGATTTAACGTCATACAAAATCTTTACAAGACTCAGAGAGGTAAAATGCTTACAAGTAAAATCGTCCATATATATGTGAATATTTAGGTTAATAGGCATCTACAAGTTTTATTTAAGATAAAAGAACTAAAATAATGATCCGTCATTGTGTTGTTATTAATTGTCGGTCATCTCATCGTTATTGAAATAAATATTAATTGTAACACCCTTTCTATACAAAATATCGTCAACTATTATTAATAATTGGATTACTATAGCGTCAATCAAGTTAACCAATATGTTATAAACGTGAACATTATAAACATCGTTTGAGACATTATATATTACTTACATCGTCAATGCGAGTTATTTTTAAAGATTTGGAATCCATGACGTAAATTGATTTTCTACCTTATTTATTCTAAGACTCAATTTTTGATTAAAAGCATTACCTAACCTAATATGCAGGGGCTAATTCAGAACAATTAACAAATACTCAAGAAGCTAAGCTACATTAAGGATACTAATCACCAACTGAAATTTAACTAAAGAGCTCAACCGCACGCATGTAATAACATAATGCTAATTCTAAACGTGAATCTTATATGTTCTAGTTACGAATCGCTTTGTTGGTGATCATCTCTTTTCTTTATCAAGCTCTGAAATTATATAAGGATACCAGGTGAGTTCTAGTGATCCCCTTTTTACTTATTGTTTTGGGATGAAACATGCTCTGTTGTTTTCTGAACTATGATTGTGCTTTACTTGATGCTTGTATGTGAGACTTATGGATACCTGCTGATACTTGTATCATGATCATTAATTTTTTTGTAAACCACTTGTTTTAAGTGGATAGATCTATTTGGGGAATCCCCCACACACAGTGGCTCCTGCTACAGGGAGGTACCCCACTGAGATCCTGAGTGATCGTATGTGGCATTGAACAGGTTTTGATTAAGAATCTATGGTGAACCATCCTGGCAGGTATGGTTCATTGTTTTGAGGCTTGGTTCCTTCCTTCAGGAATATCCGGTTAAACACAAGTTTAGAAGAGGCCAACCGGGGACCAAGTGCAGGGTTGATTGTGATACCCCACGATGATTGATTCTAGAAATGGTGCTTTTAAAATCAAATGAGATTTTTCATAAGCTTTTATACTTGATTCTAAACTTTTAAATGTGGACTTCAAGAGTCCCTTTTGTTTTAAGACATAAAGCTCTTATGTTTTGAAAATCAACTAAGGATTCTAAAGAGGCTTATGTTTTTCAATTTTTAAGCACTTGAACTCACCAACTTTATGTTGACACAAAATCTTTTTGAGCATGTCTTCAGGTACAGCTAGGGAGAATAGTTAAGCTATAGAAGATACCTAAATCCGAGGCATAAAGTGAGGGTAGGCGTTGAAGATTTAGGCATCAAGAAATGTTGAAGCATCAAGAAACCTTTACCAAAAGATTGATCATGACACCTATAGACTATAGATTTAGGCACCTTGTGAACTGAAACAATGCCAATATTCTGATGTAAATGTTGAAAGTTGTATTGTATTAAACCATTTAGTTTCCGCTGCATTTTGGTTGTTGCTTACTAATCGTGACGTCCCGCCCCTCTGGGCCCGGGGTGTGATAGCGTGAAGCCACCGAAAACCGTTCATAGAGTAAGATTGGCAGATCCTTCCCCCCTACGTCTATAGGAATTTGAGAAATGGTTTTATGATAACCAAACAAGGGTGGCGGTGATTAGAGTGAAGGGTTGGATAGAACACAGAATCTTTGACCCTATGGAGCTTTTTGGATTCTCAGATGAAGACCTGCTCTTTCTATGTGAGAATCATATCAAAGCAGGAGCGGAGAAAAGACGAGGAAGGGGGCAAGCCTGTTTATGATAGTAGCTAACAAGGTTAGAGGTGTGAGGGCTGAAGTAAAGAAGCTGGCAGAGAAAGTAAGGGCTGAAGATGATCTGAACATGGATATCCGGGACTTAACTAAGAAATTTGCACAAGCTAGTGCTCGTCCAGAAGGAGCTGCTGAAGCCGGAGGAGACCAAGGTGGATCAAGTGCTGAAGCTCGACAAAGGAAATCTGTAGGAGCTGAGACAGAGACATCAGGTGTAGGAGCAGGGGATGCTGGAGCTAAATAGAGATATCAAGACAAGCGGAGTCAGTGAGATCCAACCTAGGGGGATTATTGAAGATCAAGTATAGGTTGGACTCACCATAGATTAGTATTTGTTTACATTACTATGTAATAGGATTTATGTCGCTCACAGTTAGCAGTAAGTTCATCCTGCGAAACTGCAGTTTCTGCCGAGCGAAACTATAATTTCGGCAGCACGGTTTCGCTTACAGCGAAACTGTCTACGAAACTAAGACTGCTATATATAAATTTCATTTTGTTCATTGTTGGGTATCCTTGCAAATCCCTAATCGAATATTTTTGTTGCAAGAGGCTATTGTAAGATGGTTGTTATTGAATATAGTGAGCTTATCTTATTCCATTTGTATTGTTGATTATTGAATCATCTTTGAATACATTTTGGTCTTCTTTGTTCTTCAAATCTTTGTTTGTGTTGTTTGTCTGTGGTATTGAACGATTCAAACCATCTTCTTCACTGAAAGCTTTAACCAAGGTGGTTGGTAACATAGAATGAGATTATGGTTGCGTTTGGTTACGAGATCACAATGTAGTAGAGTTTGTATAAAGTCTTGGTGCGTTTTGACTAGGTTGAACCTTGGTCAAAGCTGGTCAAACTGGTCAATGGACAGTCAACACGTTGCGGGTCAAAGCAAGCGAGTTCTAGGATGCGATATGGAAACGTTAGGTATAACCGTGTGCTAAACATTCTTACACATATAAATATGGAGATTATATATTGACTTGTGTGTGTGTTGAGCCCAATATGTTTGAAATGTTAACTAGTTATAAATCATCAAGAATGAATATCTAATTTGAAACGACGTGACCATTGCATAACGAAAAACAAGTTGGTAATGTTATCATATATACAAGATATTAGTCTACATATAAGAAAATTTATTGATTTAACGTCATACAAAATCTTTACAAGACTCAGAGAGGTAAAATGCTTACAAGTAAAATCGTCCATATATATGTGAATATTTAGGTTAATAGGCATCTACAAGTTTTATTTAAGATAAAAGAACTAAAATACTATAATGATCCGTCATCGTGTTGTTATTAATTGTCGGTCATCTCATCGTTACTGAAATAAATATTAATTGTAACACTCTTTCTATAGAAAATATCGTCAACTATTATTAATAATTGGATTACTATAGCGTCAATCAAGTTAACCAATATGTTATAAACGTGAACATTATAAACATCGTTTGAGACATTATATATTACTTACATCGTCAATGCGAGTTATTTTTAAAGATTTGGAATCCATGACGTAAATTGATTTTCTACCTTATTTATTCTAAGACTCAATTTTTGATTAAAAGCATTACCTAACCTAATATGCAGGGGTTAATTCAGAACAATTAACAAATACTCAAGAAGCTAAGCTACATTAAGGATACTAATCACCAACTGAAATTTAACTAAAGAGCTCAACCGCATGCATGTAATAACATAATGCTAATTCTAAACGTGAATCTTATATGTTCTAGTTACGAATCGCTTTGTTGGTGATCATCTCTTTTCTTTATCAAGCTCTGAAATTATATAAGGATACCAGGTGAGTTCTAATGATCCCCTTTTTACTTATTGTTTTGGGATGAAACATGCTCTGTTGTTTTATGAACTATGATTGTGCTTTACTTGATGCTTGTATGTGAGACTTATGGATACCTGCTGATACTTGTATCATGATCATTAATTTTTTTGTAAACCACTTGTTTTAAGTGGATAGATCTATTTGGGGAATCCCCACACACAGTGGCTCCTGCTACAGGGAGGTACCCCACTGAGATCCTGAGTGATCGTATGTGGCATTGAACAGGTTTTGATTAAGAAACTATGGTGAACCATCCTGGCAGGTATGGTTCATTGTTTTGAGGCTTGGTTCCTTCCTTCAGGGATATCCGGTTAAACAAAAGTTTAGAAGAGGCCAACTGGGGACCAAGTGCAGGGTTGATTATGATACCCCACGATGATTGATTCTAAAAATGGTGCTTTTAAAATCAAATGAGATTTTTCATAAGCTTTTATACTTGATTCTAAACTTTTAAATGTGGACTTCAAGAGTCCCTTTTGTTTTAAGACATAAAGCACTTATGTTTTGAAAATCAACTAAGGATTCTAAAGAGGCTTATGTTTTTCAATTTTTAAGCACTTGAACTCACCAACTTCATGTTGACACAAAATCTTTTTTAGCATGTCTTCAGGTACAGCTAGGGAGAATAGTTAAGCTATAGAAGATACCTAAATCCGAGGCATAAAGTGAGGGTAGGCGTTGAAGATTTAGGCATCAAGAAATTGTTGGATCATGATAAGGCTGGTGCAACCAAATTCACTTCATAGTCACTTTTGGTACTACATCAAAGGGCTTCCGAAGTCAAGCAAGAGATCTTCCGAGAGTCTAAGGAATAACAGCTGAAGATATCTTCTGAAGGCAAAAGCTGAAGTCAACTGCTGATGACAACAACTGAAGCCAACTGCTGAAGATATCTTCCGAAGACAAAGTCTGATGAAAGAGCTGAAGACAAAGTCTGAAAGCTTCCGAAGACAAAGTCTGATGAAAGAGCTAAAGACAAAGTCTGAGAGCTTCCGAAGACAGAGTCTGATGAAAGAGCTGAAGACAAAGTCTGAAAGCTTCCGAAGACAAAGAAGACTCCAAGCTTCGGAAGAAGCAGTCTTCCGAAGTGTAAGTGCCTTCGGAAAGAAGTTATACTTCTGAAGCACTTTATCATTCGGAAGACAGTGCTAAGTCCAGCAGATAAATGTATGGTCCCTGTCAGTCCGCATGCAGACCTCTGACACCGCATGGGTGACACAGCATGGGTTCTTCCTAAAGGACCATGCTGTTGACCATACTTTATTCTACTGCTCACCTTTTGATGATAGTACACGTTACCAACCTTAGTTGGTAGCATGGGTAAGTCAGGGACATGTCCTGACTACCCACTCTCAGGCATGCAAAATGTCTGAAAGACCTCACCTAGAGTCTTGTAGTATAGATGTAAGGTTAGAGGTGTCCAGCTGGAATCAAAGTATTCCCGGCTGTAGGTAGTATTATATATATCTTCTCCCTGTAACTCTTTAGTAAGCGATTTGAGTCCAAGCGCTCTTCTTCTCAAAGTTCTCAGCACCAAGGCGAGCAGATGTTTGTCAGTATCTTCATTCTTTCCTGCTGTGATGCTGAGAATCTTGTACAAATCTTTGGTGGACAGCACCTCTACTCTGTCACCTTGGATTATATGTACCCTCTGTTGTGGCCCTCTGTAGAAATGTTGAAGCATCAAGAAACCTTTACCAAAAGATTGATCATGACACCTATAGACTATAGATTTAGGCAACTTGTGAATTGAAACAATGCCAATATTCTCATGTAAATGTTGAAAGTTATATTGTATTAAACAATTTAGTTTCCGCTGCATTTTGGTTGTTGCTTACTAATCGTGACGTCCCGCCCCTCTGGGCCCGGGGTGTGATAGCGTGAAGCCACCAAAAACCGTTCATAGAGTAAGATTGGCAGATCCTTCCCCCCTACGTCTATAGGAATTTGAGAAATGGTTTTATGATAACCAAACAAGGGTGGCGGTGATTAGAATGAAGGGTGGGATAGAACACAGAATCTTTGACCTATGGAGCTTTTTGGATTCTCAGATGAAGACCTACTCTTTCTATGTGAGTATCATATCAAAGCAGGAGCGGAGAAAAGACGAGGAAGGGGGCAAGCCTGTTTATGATAGTAGCTATCAAGGTTAGAGGTGTGAGGGCTGAAGTAAAGAAGCTGGCAGAGAAAGTAAGGGCTGAAGATGATCTGAACATGGATATCCGGGGCTTAACTAAGAAATTTGCACAAGCTAGTGCTCGTCCCGATGGAGCTGCTGAAGCCGGAGGAGACCAAGGTGGATCAAGTGCTGAAGCTCGACAAAGGAAATCTGTAGGAGCTGAGACAGAGACATCAGGTGTAGGAGCAGGGGATGCTGGAGCTAAATAGAGATATCAAGACAAGCGGAGTCAGTGAGATCCAACCTAGGGGGAGTATTGAAGATCAAGTATAGGTTGGACTCACCATAGATTGTTATTTGTTTACATTACTATGTAATAGGATTTATGTCGCTCACAGTCAGCAGTAAGTTCATTCTGCGAAACTACAGTTTCTGCCGAGCAAAACTATAATTTTTGCAGCACGGTTTCGCTTACAGCGAAACTGTCTACGAAACTAAGACTGCTATATATAAATTTCATTTTGTTCATTGTTGGGTATCCTTGCAAATCCCTAATCGAATATTTTTGTTGCAAGAGGCTATTGTAAGCAGGTTGTTATTGAATATAGTGAGCTTATCTTATTCCATTTGTATTGTTGATTATTGAATCATCTTTGAATACATTTTGGTCTTCTTTGTTCTTCAAATCTTTGTGTGTGTTGTTTGTTTGTGGTATTGAACGATTCAAACCATCTTCTTCACTGAAAAACCGATCAAATAGACCAACTGATCAAATAGAGCAACACCAATTTGATTTTTCCATGTATCCTCACAGGCAACACAATCAAGTTGCTCTGTTGAACTCTGTGGAAGATCCAAGTTTCTCAGAGGTTTGCCGCTTTCTTTCTCTATCTAAATACTTCACCTCCCTCACCATTGATCCTCCACTCTAAGAGGATCAACCTTTGGACTTTTTGTGGACATGTCAAGAGGTCACCCATGGATAGGGAGAAGGCACTATCTGCCGCAGTGCAGTGGAGGACAATCTTCATCACTCCAGCTTCCATAAACACTTATCTTCATCTGGATGATGAAGAAGGAGAATTGTCCTTTCTTAAATCTGTTGTTAGCTAATCTTTTGAGCAGATGGGTCATGAAGGTGATTTCTTAATCAGAACCTTTAGAAAAGGGAAGGTTTCCTCTAAATGGAAGTACCTCCTCCATGTCATCATCCATAGCTTCTCCAATAAACATGGTAGATGGGACCAAATTCCAGAACACCTCCCTTTTGTAGTCCATGGAATGGTTCAAAGGGTCAAGTACAGGTATTCACAATTTTTGTACACAAATTTACTTGCAAATTTGGAGTCTTTAAAGTATTACATGTTTCCTAGATATGTCCAGCACATTCTCAACTGTGAACTAGGGTCACGGTTTAGGGGAACAATTAATATTCTAAAATTAGGACAGATGAAGCCCGACATCTTTATCCACACTCCGTAACCTCCTCAAGTCCACACTGATATGGACTCTCTTATACAAAGTCTGTTTGAGGAGGGTATACTAAGGGAAATGTAAACCCCACCCTATGGAGCTGTAAATGAAATACTAGGTTAGAGGTATGATGCTGATAAGAGAGCCTTGATACTGCATAGATTTCAAGAGCAACAAGAGGTATTCAACTTTCAGACCTTGAATTACTATGACAGTCTTCCTCTAGTCAATATGTGACTTGTGAACCCAACTTAACAGAGACAAGCTAGTAGAATGGCAGAGAGGATTCAAGATAGGATTGTTGAAGAATTCAGAAAAAGAAGAAGAAAAATGCAAATAGGAAATGTCATTGGTCAACTGGATATTGAGGTGGACCACAAGATTAGCTTCGAATAGGAAACCTTGACTGAAGGCCCAGTGATAGAACCTGTGAGCATTGTCACAGAAACAACTACTTCAACATCCTCTAGCCTTAGTGAGGCACTAGCTGGTGAAGGTGCTTCATAACCTCTCTCTAGCCAAAGCCTGACTGCTGAATCAGGCAATGAAGTCCAAAGCTCTCTCCATCTTGAGTCACCAAGGCCTGTGAGTGACAAAAGGAAGAGGAAAATAAATCCTGAGGAGATTAAGGAGGAGAAAACAGAGAGGACGAGGAAGCTAAGGGGAGAGAGTTCAAGTGGGTCTCCAGCCTTCATGGAAGCAGCAATTAGGGCAGCTCTAGGCCAAACACTCGAGGTGATGAGTTGAGGGCTGCTAGATTAAACTACTTGAGGACCAGAAACTACAATATAGATGAACTCATCTCTTTTCCCTTAGAAAAATTGAATGAACTGGCAGACTAAGAGCTGTCAAAGGAGACAAAAGAGGCAGAGGATGCAGAGTTGCTCCTCAAAATTAAAGAAGAAAAAAGGCAGAAGAGGCTTTACAAACATGCTTCTATCCTCTCCTTAGTTTATCAAAGTCCTAAGAAAGAGGCTTTGGCAACTGAACAACCTCAGGTAGATAAGGAGGCTCACAGACAAAACATGATCAACTGCCTAAGTGCCACAGGCCTCTATCAGGCATCTGCACTTTCCCCACTCATATGAGTACATTGAATTTGAATATCTTAAGCAGCTGGAACAACAGTTCACTGAAGAACAAAAGGTTGCTAAGAGAAAGATGAGGGAAGAAGCTACAAAGGCAAGAGCATCATCCAAAAGAGTCAAAAGAAGTCTGCAGACAGGCAGAGGATGATGAGTTTCTTGAAGCTGTATGGATTCTCTAGAAGGAAGCTTGGTCCAATGTCTCTATCCACTATGGATGAGGACATTAGAGTGATCAAGCAGAAGATTAAAAAGGGAGACCTTGTGGACTTACATTCTACACCAAGCCAAGCTCCTCCTGAGGTTAAGGTTAAGGTTGAACCAACTCAGACAACACAACCTAGAACTTCAGCTACATCTTAGCCAACCTCATCTTCTATTCCATAGTAGGGTTCTGCTCCCTCACCTTTTGAACCTGTGAGGGAAGAGTACCCAACTGAAAAAGGCACCGTAGAACAACCTGGTACTCAAGACCAGCCCTTTTAATTGAGGACACCAAAGAGGAAGAAAAGGACGGCCATAAAGAGTGTATCCAAGAAGAAGCCAAAGGCATCCTCCTCGAGACCTCAGGACGAGTTAAAGCATCCTGAGGAAGTGTAACGAGAGGCTGCTCAACCGACTCCTACTCATGCACAACCTCTTACATCTAGAAGACCCATTCTGTCTTGGACCTTTGTTGCTAATACAGACAGATGGTATGTCATTAGAGATCAAGGTAGTCAATATATTTACTTTTGGAAAGACATGCTTGATCTACCTCTGCATGATCTCCATGACATAAGAAGATATTATAAGAGTCTAAAGGATCCTGACCAAATGATGAAGAAAGGAATGGTCTTGATCCTAATAAGGACTATAATCTAATGAACAATCTTCTCTGTTTTAATAGCGTCAGCCTAAGGGGAGTTTGTAAGGTTATATAAGAAGACTGAAGCAACCAAAGCAACCCAAGGCTTCCTGCATGCATGCACTATGTAAAAGGTAGAAGTTGCTTTGGAAGTTTTACACTCTGCATAGAAATATTCTATATGTAAAATCTTCCAAAACTAAAGACCAAATCCTCCGAAGCCAAAAGATGAAGTCTTTTGAAGCTTCAAGGACAAAGTCTTCCAAAGCCAAATAAAGATAAGACTGTTTTTTTCCAAAGATAGAGGAGAATATGCTTTCCTTAGATGTACTTTTGTATAAAGCTGACCCACTTTCTGCTGCAAGTGAAGACTCACCAACTTGGATGAGTTGGTAAAAAGGTCCATGCTTTTGCAACTATACATTGAGGTCTAGAGTTTGTAACTTTCTACTTTATGTACTTTTATCCTTATTGTAATATATTAGGATGTGAGCTATGGCATGTCATAGTCACTAGTAAAAAGGCAATCTACCTTTTGACTCTACATTGATTTTGATGTCTATCAGTTTATCTAATTGGCTTTCAAAGTATAGCCGGTTGTAAGATGTAGTATAAAGTATCTTAGGGTCTTGTATTTTATTCTATGCATTGTAACACTTGTAAAAGAACTTGAGATTAATATACTTCATTGTTGAAAACCATATATATTGTTCTTGATTTTTTCTTCTTGTGAGAATGATTGTATTAACTTCCCCTAACTGGTCCTGTAGATTATTCCAACAATTATCAAGAAAACATCAATATTATAGATACTATAGTTTAAGTTTTACATGGAAATTGTTATTACAATGCCATAAATGGAAATCTTAAGTTTTAATAACATACAATGTAATAACATAAACATGGTTTTAACATCAGCGGAAGATTTATTTGGTAGTGGAATTTGGTCCTAAAAGTGATATCCAAAACCTTCATATGTTTGTCATAAAATATTTTCATTCCTATGCATACTTAAGTACCTAAAACATACTTAAAATTATATCATCTAAAAGTCAGTGAGTTCATAGGTTTAGTTAAAAGGTAAATAAAGTTTCCTTTTATAGTAAGATATGATTATTCCCGAATTAACAAATGGATCGTCAAGTACTAGCTAGGTCCGATGACTATTATAATAACCAATATCCCCATAATTAACTCAAGGCAAAAATAGTCCCTCAAGTTCCTTTCAAAATATATTCCCCCATCTAAAATTGACCGACACAACTGATCATGAGGGGCAGTTGTCGAACCTGATAGATCTAACAATATAAATATGACCCCTCAAATGATTATGGCCAAGGGTCATTGTACATATTAAACAAAACAACTCAGGGCTTTCATAAATTTCATGTCGTTATTCTACCAATAAATCATATCAAACTAAAACTTTATAGAATATTTTCTTTAAGGCCGCGTTTCCAGAGACCTCACAGTTGGACAATCATAGCATTATTATATAAAACAATATACATTTTATAAAATGTTTCAACGGAATTAAGTTAACAAAAACCATTCATGCATATAACTAATGTTGCAAAATAATACATCGTTATAAGTTAGGGTTACAAAATAATCAATTAGTTGCATTACAATACAACATAATCATTAATCATGAACGGATGCCAGTCTTTCCCTGCCGAGTAGCTTCACCCGCGTGAAACTCTCAGCAACAATTACCTGCCATCTTAAAATGCATAAAAGTCAGCGTTGCTGAGTGAGTTGTAGTTTTAAAAGTGTTAAAAAATACCTTGTATAATTTATATATGAAAATACTCTTTTCAATAAAATACTTCCTTTACTTTCATACATACATCACAGTATAATATTATTATCTTTCATCATCGTACGCATTCGCTTATTTTGTACTTTTTCATTAACTTTTACTTTCATCCAGACCAATGTGCAAAACCCCAAACATTGTGCACGAAGCTGATACTGGGCCGAAGTCTAGAAATATACCCCTAACATTGTGCACGAAGCGTGGCCCAGTACCTAGGGCATGCTACAGTGGTCCCGTCAATCTCAAGGACTGAGCCTGCGTGCATCCTTCCGGTTAGCTAAACCACACACAGTTGAGCTAACGACAACATGGTCGTGCACCTCATTCAATTTGCTTGCAAGATGTTCATTCATTCTTTATGTTCCACTTTCCATTATAATTAATCATTCACTTTCTTTAATGATAATACTTTATGTATACGAATATAATCACACCACATAAAGCCACATTATAGATACATAATAAGGAACATAAAAACAACCCAAAAACATGAATAAAATAAATAAAGATAATGATCAAGTCAAATCAGACTCAAATCCTAAAATTTCCTTTTTCCCAAATTTCAAAATATTTTCTAAGTGTCCTAGGCGCATGAGCACTATGAAGGCGCATGAGTACAGCGGCGTATTAACGCTATATGGGCGCATTAGTCAACACCTAGGCGTCTGGGCACTAATTTTGGGTGCATGAGGTACTGTTTAGGCGCATGAATGACACTTAGGCACCTGGGCAAAATGGTTGGGCGCATGGGGTATTGTTTGGGTGCATGGGTTAACACTTAGTATATTCAGACAAATTCCTTGGCGCATGGGGACTATTGGGGCGCATGAACTTCACTTAAGTTTTCTATGTCAAGTTTCTAGGAGCATGGACCCTGTTTGGGCACATGGCCAATAGTAGTGCATATTTCTAAACCATTTTCAGGCCCAATCTGTTATTGTATTTCATTAAAACACAATAAACAATGAAACATTAAACATTATAAGCATCAACTACATATTGTATTTCATTTATATCCATTTGATTACACATATTCACTCATTCACGAGTGTTTCATTACATATATCAAATGATTACATCAGTGTAACAAAATGAAATTCATTAAACATTAAAGTACATTAGAACTGGAACTAGGGACATGTGTACCAACAAACCCCCCTTGGACCTAGTTCTACCTATTCTTCGACTTCCTTTGCAAACTCTTCATATCTCTTGAATCTTTCTTCCTTTGAAACCCCAGCATGAATATCAAATGCAAAGCATAAACGTATAACTTGTTGAAACTGAAGTGCTTACACGATATCCTGTGTATCAAAGAACAGTGGCCACTTGTATAAAGTATATATATCGTTTGCTGACAAGTTTGTGAGCCACATTGGGTCGAACACCCTTATTGTCTCCAAAGTCCTCTTTCGATCCAACATAATGATGGCTTCTCCAGTACGCCAGTCATAGTACCACTATTTAAAATTGGGTGTAAACTCTTGTGGCATCTCCCTTATATGTATACGTGATATCGTGCGCGGAGGTTGCCATTTCAAGACAACTTTCGGCCTGCCAGTAATAGGATTAACTTCAGATCTTTTGATATACCTCGTCGGTTGTTGAGGTCTGAAGTTAACCCACCTGGTGTGGTACTCTCTTATCAACGTAGCCTCAAACCAACCTGACATCTTCTTCGGGTCGGCATATAGCAGCCTTAGGCGTGCCAGCTGGTTGAGCTCAAAACCGGGAAGAGTCTTTTGATCATGTGTAAATCCAAAGTACTCTATTCCCTTCTCCCACTTCACTGCGTAAACACTCAGATCCTCAAAGTATGCCCACGCTATGATCTTGCCTGACACCTTGAGATGCTTCTTCACTTTGTAGAGCTTGGTGTAAGCACTTGGCTTTGGTGCAGTGCGCTGGGCTCGGATCTATGCAAAACAAGCCGCCCATTCAGCCTTTCTGATGTCCACATCAGCGTTCGAGGCTTGGGCTTGGCTTGTTGATGTCTCTGCCTCCTTTTCCATCTGATTCAGCTTCTCAAATGTATCAATGCCGAGAGTACTTCCTAAGTTGGGAACCACATTTCCCTCTCGGTCAGTGTACTCTGGATAATGTTGGGCTGTGGCATCCTCAATCTCTATTTCATCCACGTCATTAAGCTCATCGTCACTAGCCACATCAACGGTAGGAGCATCCTTGACAATCTCATCCGGGTTCAGCCGGAACATCTCAGCAAGTTGCTCATCAGTAAGGTCATGAATTATTTCTCCTTCTTCGGGAGTATAACTCACAGACCTCCTAACAATCCCTTGCAAATCAAGTATCATAGTTAATTGAGACTTGATTTGCTGTAGGGGAGCAACATCATATTCATCTTACTGAGATGTTTGATTTGCTTGAATTAAACATGTAAACACATCAATAGTTAGTAACTAATCAAGACAATCAAACATTTGATAATGAAATATAAACATTAATTTACATAACATTAATACATGATTCAAGTACAAATCTTTAATAAATACATAGACATCTAAACTTTGCTTTTGTCCTGTATCACGCTGGGATCTTCTGCAGTCGGGGAAGTAGGTGGGGCAGAGGATGATGCTCCTCGGTCTTGCTTTCGCTTTGTTCTTCTTTCCTGACCCTGAGTTGAGGTAGATGCAGCTACATCTCCTTCTTTATCATCATCATCTTCCCGCCTTTCTCTTGTTTCTCCATCACCACTTCCCTCATCATCATCACTCTCATCATCTTCTCCATCATCATCATCATCATCATCATCTCCTTCTCCGATCTTAAGAGGCTCATCCTTAGATCCTTTGAGCTTGAGCATGATGGTCTTATTGGCAACCTCCAACTCCTCTAGCTTCTTTGCAGATTCCACCTTATGCTCTTAGAGTTGGGCAATCTGCTGGGCTTGCTGTGAGATCTGTTGTGCTTGGGTAGCATTGAGCTCCACAAGCTGACGTATCTGAGCAGTGTTCTCCTCATCAGCAGCCAACAGCTTCAACAACATACGATTCAGTGCTGACAGCTGTTCCTCTACTCAAATAGGAGGAAGAGATGATCCAGTAGGGAATATAGGGTGTGAGGATAGTCCGGCTTGGTGGCTAGTGGTGGTCGTGGTGACTGTGGTGAATATGGGTGGTGGTGATTGAATGGGTGGAGAAGTATGGGGTGTAGCAGTGGAAGGTAGAGGTGTGGTTGTAGTAGTGGGTGGTGTGGTAGTAGTGGTGGTGGTTGTAGTGGTAGAGGTGGTGGCTGTAGTGGTAGAGGTGGTGGTAAGCGGTGTAAATCTGGGCCTCTTCTCCTTCTTCCCATAGGGCTGAGCCATCCTCTTCTTCCGTGTCCCCTTTGACACGGAGGCTCCCCCTTGGCTACTGGGCTGGTCTGGGGAGTAAGATGGATCAGAAGTAGCCTCCCCAGACTCACCATGGCGTCCACCAACCGCCCTCACGCCTCTCTCAGTGGCCACGACCTGGCTTCCCACCGTTCGTACTAGAGGCTCTTCGTCTGTACCTCCTTGGGTAGATGGTGGAGATGTAACACCACTGTCACCACTGTCATCACTACTGTCATCACCACTGTCATCATCATCACCACTGTCACCACTGTCATCACTACTGTCATCACCACTGTCACCCAGCAGTAGTGGCCCTAGTTTGAGAGGGGCCGGTATCTCCACCATCACCACTGTCATCATCATCCGAGTCGTCAACCGGGTGTACGATCTGCTCTGTGTCCGAATCGCTATCATCGTGGCGCCACTTTTGTCTAGCTGGCGCCACATACTCCTCCCGGGCCAGATGCCCAAACAGTCGCCTTACCGGGGGCTTCACCTGCTTGCCCCGGTATACCTTCATCCGTCCTAGAGTGGTATCATCCATCACCTCTAGAACCATGGCGACCTCCTTCTCCTTTGGCAGCAAAGGGAGCTTCTGATCGATAGTCATCTGCATAAAGCGCGGGTACATGCAGAAGCTCTCTTTGCCCTTTGCCTCAATGTTCTCCACCAGAAAGGTGAAGATCATCCTCGAGAAGCTAAATGGGTGATTTAGCACCAACGCCACGTAGGCGTTCTGCATCTGATCAGATAGCTCGTCGAAGCCTCCCTTTCATGACATGATGCATCTTAACAGCACGTGGGCTAAGTAATTAAATTAGGGGCACAGGTTGCTCTTGTTGATCACACCTGCGTTGATGTCACCCGAGTACTTAGCCCTCAGAAAACATCCTCGAACAGTAAGGGGATGCAGGCATGTGGGGCAATCAACATCATCTCCGAACTCTAATACTGTCCTGAGATCATCCTCTGTCATCTCTATAGCTTCCCCAAAGATGGAACTCCTGATACGATGGGGCTCGGAGGACCTGTCAACTACAGCGCTTCCCAGAAAGCCTGCTGAACTGATCGGTATGGTGTGCACGGTGTCGAGATCGAACGGAAGATCCTCGATCTCCGTAGAAAAGTAATGATACCGGAGAACTCAGCTACGTTGCGTGATGACAGATCAAGATGAGCACAAATGTTATGCTTTGTGCTTATCATCCAACGACTCGCCATCTGTGACATAAAGTAAATAAACGTTAGTAAGTGTCAATGAGTAACAGTTTGATTCATGTGACTGAAATCTAGTCGTGCGAATAGACTGTGCAACTGAGATCTAGTCGTGCGAATGAGCTCATACGTACGACTGAGTCATGCGACTGGGCTTAGACATATGTTCTCTCATGCGTTTACCTTAGTCGTGCAACTGAACTCATACGCATGGTTCAGTCGTACGATTGAGCAATTCTTCCATCTTAGTCGTGTGATTGAGCTATTCGCATGGCTCAGTCATGCGATTGAAGTTCATCAGGGTGTCCATTCGCATGACAGACTGTTTGTCCATTCAAATTCAAATTTTAAGCAAAACATGATGTTAGACATTGTGACTCGGCTCATTAAGTTCGCAAATGTCCAACTAAACTCCTAATAACTTTTATTTGATCAAGATACTTAGATTTAATGGTTTATTTGTCAAACTAAGTCTTGGTTCTATTTAGATCTTAAGTTTGATCATTTGGACATGTATATACTGATCTTTGAGGTTGAGCATCATCGCACAATACCTGTAGAATCGGTACAAATCGTCAGAATACTTCAAACAATGGTCAATATCGATCAAACGAATTTTGGCAAAGTGAGGTTAAGTCGTGCGTTTGAGTAAGCGATTGGAGTGAATGAACAACTGCGACCGACTCCCCCTCTATTTATACTAGGGTTTCGTCCAGTCATGCGATCGAACCTAGTCGCATACTTGATTTATGCGACTGAGAGTCAGTCGTGTTACTGGCCCATTCGGTCACCTCCAATCGTGCGATTGAGTGTCATTCGTGCGACTGTCACAGTTGGTCACCTCCAATTATGCGATTGGGTTCATACATATGGTCCAATCGTACGATTGGTCCATACTCATGGTCCAGTCGTGCGAATGACTTATACTTATGATTTTTGACTTCATGACCCTTTGACACTTAGCCACTTTTAACAGTTGATAAAACATTTTGAGCATTCGATCATCTCAGACATGACTATTTTAACTTAAAGAACCTTTGATCACCTCATACGTGATCCTTTTATCCACCCGATCACCTCGGACGTGATCCTTTTATCCATCCGACCACCTCAGACGTGATCCTTTTATCCACCCGATCACCTCAGACGTGATCGTTTTATCCACCCGATCACCTCAGACGTGATCGTTTTATCCACCCGATCACCTCAGACGTGATCCTTTTACTTGAAAACCATTAATCACCTCAGACGTGATTGTTTTAAGAACAAAAACTAATGATCACCTCAGGCATGATCCTTTTAATTTTCTTCAGAAACAGGTGATTCAAGATTAACGTTCAGTTCCTTTTGTGACATTCACAGAGATAAATCTTGTTGCACAGTCCGACACTGACACACTACAAACAGAAAAACTTGAAAACTAGAAACACTTAACTAAATTACTGAAATAAACATATTTTTGTGATTTTCTTTGGCTAGAGTTGAAGACATTTTAATATCACGTTAAAATGATTCTCCCCCTGAGCAGAACAGTCTATTAGCATTAACTTCATTTCTAAGACAGATTCATATGGAATCAGAAAGGCATAAACGTAATTTCTTGTAAATTTTTTTTGATATATTGAAAAGGATACTACATATTTACAGATCACAGTTTCTCATTCATCTAAGACTTCTAAGCGCCAACTGGAAATCATGCTTTGTCTGTTATGTAACACACATTGATTTTGAACATCAGGTGGTGCAATCACCACAATTATCGGTATACTTGTCCACTTATGTCCATACACAGTTTTTTTTTGACACACATCAGTGATAATTAAGTGGATTTGACCAACAAGTGTTTCTGCGTCCCACTAGTATATGGCAATCAATCTTCCTCAGGAGATTTTTGAGCAGTCCGGTGGTTAAGAAGATTTTAGTTCAAAGAACGGATAGGTTATGCTAAGCCTCAGATCAGTGCCATCGCACAGCAGAGAGGCGCAAGACCTATCTTCTTTTAGAGCAATATCCTTTAATATACATCTCAGCAGTGACTTTTGACATCTTTTGCTCTGTTTTTCTGGTCTTTGCACACCTTTGCAACATTTAAGTGCTCCTCACCCCTTATTGGAAATTGATTGATTGTGCAAACCAGGGATACCAAGGGAACCCACAACTTGTTGATAGATTCAGGTTTAAGTGAATCACCAATGATGTCTACTAGTCTTTGTGTTGAACCTACGGATACATCGTATAATGGACTAGCACCTCCCTGGACCTACTTTCTCCGTGTAATTACAGTAATAGACAAGCATACTATCATTTTTCCAATATGTTAGACTTAGAGTTGTCAGACTTACAACTTTCTGCGTGTTGAATCACTTTCTTAAATTTGTTGTTTTTGCCTTTTTGGCTTATCTGCTCCCCCCCTGTTTTTTTAAGTAATAAATGCTGAAACTAAACTAATCTCCCCCAAAAATTCGAAAACCAAAAATATTTTTGTGCTTTTGGATTTTTAAGACAGGAAATTAAAATAAGATAAATAAAAGAAAATAAAAAGAAAAAAAGAAACTAAACAGGTGTCGGACTAAGCATTTGCATCTTCTGGAATTACGTCACATTTCCTTTTTACGCCGTTGACCTCCAACAGATATAAAAATCTGGGTTTATCAAAAGGTTTAGTGTAGAGGTCGGCACGTTGAAAATCTGTGTTTATTTTAATCACATCAATTAATTGTTTTTCATAGCAATCACGTATGAAATGATATTTTATGCCGATGTGTTTAGTCTTAGGGTGTTGAACAGGATTTTTAGTTATAGCTATGGCAGTAGAATTATCAAGAAAGATAGGAGTGTTTGAAAATTGCAAACTGATGTCGGTTTGTCAAGCCTAATCAAAAACAATTTATAAGGTTCCAAACTCACCTAAGATAGCTAGGGTAAGTCGGGTCGATCCACAGGGAATATGTGGAAAGTTTTGTAGTTTAAATCTAAAAGTTGTAGCTTGATTACAAAAACTTAATAAAAATGACTAATCGAGAAAAGTAACGAACTTTATGATTAATTGAGTTGCAAACAATAATGTAAAAGGGTAATCTTCTCCGGATTCAGGTTTACTACTTAGATTTGCCTTGAGTGTTCATAAAAGTCATATAAGCTTAACGGGTCAATTTGGGTAAAAACAATAGATTGAATAAGACTGTTGTTAAAGAACTACTCGAATCATATCTTATGTTTGTGATACTCAATCCCATCCAACATTAACGTTTCCAGATGAAAAGAAATCTAAAACAATCAAAGTGGAACAAGTGAATTGAAAGCAACACACATATTTTAGAGTTTTCAACCAACAAATAATGTACTCGGCTTAAACTACCGTGTTCAAACATTAACTCAACCACAAATCATCAAGAACAAATCATAGTAGTAAACCTTACTACCCAAAGAAGATTACTAGGAGATTAGCTAGACATGGTAATGAAGAACACCAAATCAAAATCAAAATTAAACATCAAATCTAATGTTAAAGGATCAAACCGAATGATTAAAAACACTTGAAAAGCCTTGAAATCGCCTCTCAGGAGCCTCTTGAAGCCTTGGGGATGAAAGGGGGCGACTATGGAAGTGTAGAATGAAAGATCCCCCCAAAACCTAATTTTTTCGGCTTTTAAACGAATTCAGCACGCGTGGCCACCGTAAGACGTCTCACCACCGTAAGTTACGGTGGGCACCTTCTGTTTTTCAGCATGTTTCGGCCGTAAGGCATCCAACCCACCGTAAGTCATGGCCGACCAACTTTGTCCAAATCTTGTTTTCTTCATAACTTCTTCGTTCGGACTCCGTTTTCCTCCCCGTTTGCGGCCACATTCTCGTAATTGAATTCTCTTTCATCTCATCTATCATGATCTTTGATTATCATCCATGTGCATTCTTCAAAACTCCTCAAATGATTGCGTTTAACCTACAAAACATCAAATCCTCATAGTTAACTTGTTCAACACAATCTCTTACACTTGACCATACTAAATGCATTAAATTTAACCACTTAATCATGATAAACCTCATTCCAAACCCCTAGCATCACATCCCCACACTTGTTTCTCGCTTGCCCTCAAGCGAGGTTGCTTTTAAGAATCAAGAATTCAAGTCAAACAAAAATTAGGTGAGAACATAGACACACACATACCAAACTCGATTAAGATTCATGGGCATACCCAATTCCCCAGTTAGCAACTATGACCCGTTAACAACCACAAACCTCTAACCCGCTGGACTGCCTAACTAAGATTCTCAAACTTTAGGTGGTTCCCTTGCACATATCATACCCCTCACAATAAAACTCTCCACTCGGTGTAATTTCTGGCCCGACCAAAGATGTGCCGGTATTTATGAAGCACTCAAGCAATGATGAAAACTAGTGAGCATAGGCTTGTAAAACAATCAAATCTCCACTCACTAACACGAGATTGCACACCAATCATGAGGGCTTTTCAAAGGTTGTAATGTTAGGCTTAGGTTCGGGTAGGGATAATTTAGGGTATAAGTGACTAAAGTGATGAAAAACTTGAGTTAACTACTTTATTCAACGACTTCAAACCCTTTAACTACTCTTTACTTCAAAGCACAATTTTTTCCTGTCTAATACTTCCGTCTTTCAACTTCACTATTTCGACATAGTTTTCTTTTCCCTCCATTTCTTTTCTTTCCCTTTTTTTTTTTTTTTTACAATAAAACTTAACAAAACATAACGGGATTTATTATGCTTAACAATCCCTAATTACATCTTCGAAACATTATATCAAACTAAACTTAACACTACTACCACTAATTAACTCAAATTCCATCACATGGGTAAACAAGCGAATAGGTTGTACAAAAGGCTAGTTGGTTAAGAAGTTTAGGGAAACAAATGAATGGGAGAAGGCTCAAAGTTGGCTACTATGGGCAAACATTAAATAGATGGGTCCTATGGGGCTATCCTATGGTTAATCCTAATGCCTCAATCATTTTAGTGGGAATCCCGGTTTCAAGCTTCAATATGCACGCGCTCCACAAGTTCTACCATTAGACTGCATCATTGCACACTCAAACAAGCAAATATATCTAATAATATCAAATAATAGGCTTCTCACATATGGAAACAGTGGGATCGGGCTACCGACATGACATGTGCAAGTTTACTACACCCAAGGTTTGCCACCCCTAGCTAGGCATTCCCTTTCCAACTTCCATTAACCGACCGGGTTGAAACCTTTAGGGAATTAACTATGACCGAGAACCTTAACCAATGATTAGTATTTTTAGAGAAAAACGTTAAAAATTTTCAAATTTTCAAATTTTTTGTCCAAATTTCCATTTCTCCAAAATATGTGTCTACCTATGAATCCCCCATCCCCACACTTGGGATACATTGTCCCCAATGTATGGTGTTTTCTACGGAATTCAACATTTAAATCTCTTTTAGACTTTCCCATCTACGTTATCAAGGCTCTTTGACTCGACTCACAATGCAAGACAAACATGAACATAAACAAGCTACTTATTTCCTAAGACATAATATAAAGAGTTCAGGCATCACACACCACCCGCCCCCCATATTGTTCTATTGTCCTTGCCAGCAACCCATATCACATAATTAAATGGTTTAACATAGAACAAGTGGACCTGATCGATCGGAACAATCACGATCAGCGATTGCCCCCGTAATACCGGTTCTGCCTCGGTCCAAAAAGATCCGTAAGCTCCTCAAACCATTGTCCAAATGAGAATGCACCTGCAGACGCTCCACCACCACTACTGCTACCCTCACCCCGTTGTTGTTGCTGCATTTCTATCATCTGTTGTTGAAATTGGATCGGGTCAATCCACTCTGAATGATGCCACTCGGGTCTTGGCAGCTGTTCACCTCCTTCATATGGCGGGAGTGTGGAATAATCAACTCGCGGCGGTGCGGAAATGAATGGTTGTCCATTGTGATAAGCCCCATGATGGCCCAACTGTTGTTGGGATTCCCAGACATTATTAACTTGAACCTCCTGATGCACTAGATTAATCCTGTTCCACCGATTTTGATTTTCTATCACCGCCCTTGCATCATCATCCGCCTGCAACCTGACATGTTGTTGTAAATCCCAGCTATTTTGGTTGTAATTTGGCCAAGTGTCAAAACCATCAGGTCGACATTGTTGCACCCGCAACCACATCTCTTCTGGCATAGCATAAGGTGGTCTGTTATTAGAATCCAACGCAGTGTCATTCAAATCCTCATTCCTACCCATATCCTCTTCACTAACATCCTCCGGATCACTATCTTCCCCTGATTCGGCCGGTCTTGCATCCAACCTTTTCACTTTCCATACATCACCCACTCTATGTTTCCACTGAGCATACCTGTCATTTATGCTCCAAAACCATCCCATTCTCTCCATCAAGGTTAGGTTAAACGGGTCCATATCTTTAACAATATACTCATGTGGGAGCGAATATTCAGAATGAGTCATTACCTTGAACTGTTTCATCAACGCTTGAATTAACCGACAGTGAGGAACAATCTGTTTTCCTTTCGTTTCTCGTGCTAGCCAAATGTTCATCATTGCAAGGTAGCAAAATGAAATCTTGGCTCTTCCAGACATTAATGAGTACAGAATGGGTATGTCACAGAATCGCACGGAATCTTTATCACCCCTCTGGGGCATCACATTTTGCATAAGAATAGATTGCAACAGCCTCGGTTCTTTCTTAAGATGAATTCTTTTGAAAGTGCTCCCCATTCCAGGCTTAAACAGTGTATCCCTCATGTCGTCCCAAAGTGGCTCTTTATCGGGCTTGTTCCAGATTACATCCTCAGATGGGAACTCATATTCTGTCAAAGGTAAAGAGTCGAATGATGCTATTCTTTTTAATGTGGCCATAGACATGGTCACCTTAATTCTCTTACATTCCCCTACCAATTTCATCGTTCTCTTGTTAGACGCCCCTTCCAATTTAAGAGAGCTCATCCATTCGTCAATGCATGGTGCAAACAGTTTGTCTTCTTCTTCATCATAACACTTTAACACCGCTCCCCATCCTAACCTTTCAAACCGTTCATGAATTCCATGGTGAGCAAACAACTCTTCTGGCACTTCTCTTTCAACCAAATAAGCATCCCTTCTATCACGTATTTTTTTCATTTTCTCATACCATAAATATGCTTGGAATCTTGATGGCATTTTGCTTAACGGACCTCCTCTCCAAGTTGGAACATCCTCCATTACTTCGTCCTCCCGTCTTTGGGGCATTGCCTCCTCCTGAATTGGTGCCGGGATAATCGACATCTTTGCCCTCTTAGATGGGCCAGCTGGTTCCTTACCTTTTCTTCCCATCTGCACACACAAACAATAAACACATCAGAAGAACCGCTTGGTCCAACCAACCCAGATGTTAACGAAACAAGTGTGAAATAACCACATCCCCACACTTGCTTCATTGCATTCCATTAGTGGTGGTTACTCTTAGGATGATAATTGAATTAAGCATTTTTAATGAGTTACAGAACGAACTTCAACCTTAACACTAGCATAATGCTTTACTATTTTCGTTAGATTAGTTTTTCAACAACAATTGATCCATTTTACTCTTCACACACCACTACATAAGAAATTGCATGTTTAATGACCACCACTAAAGTCATATGACATTTGACCTCACAAACCAACATCAACCATCAACCTAACCCCATCATAACATTCATAGTTAACAAAATTTGAGCTACATGTTCAATGGGTACCATTGCTTCACACATGGGATCTACCTATAGTTCATACAAACCATTACCACTTTCATCATGCAAAATTCAACCACAATTCTAAAACTCATGTGAACAACTAAACCAAACAATCACACTTCATCCATTCATACAATGAGACAAGGAAATCATACCTTTGTGGTTTTAGGAGGTTAGTATGAACTTTAGCACCAAGAATTTCAACCCAGAAGTGAAAAATTCACACTTGAAAATTTTAGGGTTCGTGACCCACGTGCAGATTTACCAAAAACGAGTTTGAATTTGAAGAAACTAACCTTGGATTCTTGTTCCTCTCGAAAAGTTACTCAATTTAGACTCAAGAATCGTTTGATTTGGTTAGGAATCGGGGAAGTTGTGGTTTGAAGGAGATTGGGTGTTCTTGAGAGATTTTAGGGAAGAAGAAGAAGTATGGTGAAAAGTGGAGAGAATGGTGTTTTGATCAGGGATTGTTTTTTTAATTTAAGAGAAAACAAGTTTGATAATTGTACATAACACCCCCTTCTAAGTTCCCCTTTCTTGCACTTTTTTTTTTCTGCAGCCCACCGTAAGACTCCCCCCCACCGTAGGTCACGGTGGGGGCCTGCTGTTTTTTTTTTTTTTTTTTTTTTTTTTTTTTTTTTACCTCGCTGACGCCGTAAGAAACCTGCCCACCGTAAGTCACGGTGGGCCTTTCCTGCATTTTTCTCGATTCCACGGCCGTAGGACTCATCCCCACCGTAGGTTACGGTGGGGGCATTCTGCTCTTGCTGTCATGCTGCTGCCGTAAGGAGTCTTGCCCACCGTAAGTTACGGTGGGCTTGTTCTGTTTTTCCAATGCTTTGCTGCTGCTTCCACCGTAAGGCTTCACCCCACCGTAAGTTAAGGTGGGGCCTTCCTGTTTTGCTTTGATGTTGCTGCCGTAAAGCCATTGCCCACCGTAACTTACGGTGGGCTCTTTCTGCTGGTTTTGGATGGGAGTGGCCGTAAGGTACGGCCATTTTGTGCCTTACGGCGGCCAAGCTCATTATTATTATTATTTTTTTTTTTTTTTTTTTTTTTTTTTTTTTTTTTTAATTACCAACACTTAAAATTTTAATTACCAAAATTTAAATTACGATTAAGCAACTACAAAATTTTAAAATACGATTAAGCAACTATCATTAACCATAAAATTTATCGTTAAACCACTGAATGAATCCGCTTTGAACCGTCACCCCCAACTTTTGAACCGAGTTGTCCTCGACTCTCAGTTTTGGAAAAAGGAACGTACCTGATTGATTGATGAAAAAAGAGATACGATCGCTTAATGAACAAGACAAAACAAAACCAAACGCATGAAACGACGGAAATGTAACGAAAACGAATAAAAATAACTAAAAACTCACAAACACGGGTTGCCTCCCGGAAGCGCTACGTTTAAGAGTCTATAGCTCGACTTTCCTTCTACGTAACCTCAGATCGGATCAGAAATGTGGATGCTAGCCGATAGAAGCTCGTCGGTTTGCTTAGCGGGTCCGTTCAGATCATTTGGTCGCATGTATGGTTTTAAGCGGTGACCATTGACCACTTGTCGAATGTGGTCATCGAAATCCTCAATCTCGATGTCTCCCGAGTTCCCTATCCGTGTAATTTTGTATGGTCCGGTCCACTTACTTTTAAGTTTACCTGGGAACAACTTCAGGCGAGAATTGTATAACCACACCAAGCTCCCGACTTCAAAATTCTTCAGTCTTAGTTTCGCATCGTGTACGCGTTTCATTTTGTCTTTGTAAATCGTGGCATTCTCGTAAGCTTCTTCCCGTAGCTCTTCCAGCTCCGTCAAGCTTAACTTCCGCTGTTTGCCTGCAGTGTCATAATCAAAGTTAGCCTCTTTAATGGCCCATAACGCACGATGAGCTAATTCTAAAGGCAAGTGGCAACCCTTTCCGTAAACCAACCGGTAAGGGGTGGTGCCAATCGGTGTTTTGTTAGCAGTACGATATGCCCACAAGGCATCATTCAATTTGTTAGACCAATCCTTGCGGTCAGGTCGTACTGTCTTTTGTAAAATCTCCTTGATTTGTCGATTTGACACCTCTACCTGGCCACTTGTTTGTGGATGATAAGGTGTGGCAATCCTATGATCAACACCATATCGCTTAAGCAATTTACCAAAATTGAAATTTTTGAAATGTGATCCCCCATCACTTATGATCACACGGGGCACCCCAAATCGACAGAAAATGTTGGTTTGAACAAATTTGCACACAACACTATGGTCATTGGTTTTCGTGGCAATTGCTTCGACCCACTTTGACACATAATCAACCGCTAATAAGATGTATAAATTGCCACATGAGTTGGGAAAGGGCCCCATGAAATCAATCCCCCAGACATCAAAGATGTCGATTACTAGGATTGGTTGCATGGGCATCTCATTTCGTTTTGTGATACTACCCATCTTTTGGCAATTTGTACATGTCTTTGCAAACTCAAAAGCATCCTTAAAAATAGTAGGCCAAAATAGCCCGCATTGTAACACTCGATGCCCTGTTTTCTGGCCACTAAAATGACCGCCACATGCAGATGCATGCGCCAAAGACAATACATCCGGTATCTCTGAATCTGGAACACATCGTCTGATCAGTTGGTCAGCCCCTATCTTGAACAAATCTGGGTCTTCCCAAAAGTATTGTTTGGCACGCGACACAAAATGTTTCTTCTTCGACTTTGACCAATGTTCGGGAATTGCACCTGCAACACAATAATTGACAAAGTCAGCATACCATGGATCATTAGATATAGAAACAGATAATAATTGCTCATCAGGGAATGTTTCATTGATTTCTAGCTCATGCTCATCCAAGTTATGGATGATTCTCGACAAATGGTCAGCTACCACATTTTCCTTTCCCTTCTTATCTCTTATCTCTAAGTTAAACTCTTGCAATAACAGTATCCACCGAATCAATCGAGGTTTGGCATCCTTTCTACCCATCAAATACCTGACAGCAGAATGATCAGAATAGACAATAATCTTACTACCCCAAATATACGACCGAAACTTATCTAAGGCATAGACAACCGCAAGTAACTCTTTTTCTGTGGTTGTGTAATTCAATTGAGCATCAGAAAGAGTTTTACTTGCATAGTAAATAGCGACCGGCTTCTTATCTACTCTTTGACCCAGCACAGCCCCAACTGCGAAATCACTGGCATCACACATGATTTCAAAAGGAAGTGACCAATCCGGTGATTGCAAAATTGGGGCTTCCACCAACTTTTCTTTTAAAATGTTAAATGCTTGTAAACACTCATCATCAAAGTTAAACGGGACATCTTTTAGAAGCAAGTTACACAAGGGTTTTGTTATCATACTGAAATTTTTAATAAAACGCCTGTAAAAGCCTGCATGTCCTAAAAATGATCTAATGCCTTTAATATTTGTTGGTGGTGGCAAAGTGGATATGACTTGCACTTTTGCCTTATCAACCTCTATCCCCCTGCTTGAGATAACGTGTCCTAACACGATACCTTCTTGAACCATAAAGTGGCTCTTTTCCCAACTAAGAACCAAATTCGAGTCAACACATCTTTTTAGCACTTTTTGTAATTGATTTAAACATGATTCAAAAGATGTTGAAAATATTGAAAAGTCATCCATGAAGATCTCCATAGAATCCCCCACCATATCTGAAAAGATACTCATCATACACCTTTGAAAGGTGGCGGGGGCATTGCACAAGCCAAATGGCATTCGCCTAAATGCGAAAGTACCATACGGACAAGTGAAAGTGGTCTTATGTTGATCATCTGGATGGATTGCAATTTGGTTATACCCTGAATATCCATCTAGAAAACAATAATATTTCTGACCCGCTAATTTTTCCATAATTTAGTCAATAAAAGGTAATGGGAAATGGTCCTTAGAGGTTGCAGCATTTAACTTTCTGTAATCGATGCAAATCCGCCACCCGGTTACCGGCCGGGTGGCTACCTCCGTACCATCCGCGCCTTGAATAATCTGGATGCCAGCTTTCTTTGGTACTGTTTGCGTTGGGCTGACCCATTCACTGTCAGAGATAGTAAAGATAATACCTGCATCCAACCATTTCAGCACCTCTTTCTTCACTACCTCCCTCATGTTTGGGTTTAATCGTCTCTGAGCATCTCGAGATGGTTTTGCTCCTTCTTCGGTGATGATTTTATGCATGACAATAGATGGGCTGATTCCTCTTAAGTCTGCGATTGTCCATCCTATCGCAGCCCGATGCTTCACTAATACCTCCATCAAAGCCTTCTCATGTTCTTCTGATAAGTTGGAGGCAACAATCACCGGAAGGGTGTTGTTGTCTCCAACAAACGCATACTTCAAGTGCTTAGTAAGCTCTTTCAATTCCAACTTAGGAGGCGACGTTAATGATGGTTGTAGCTTGGTGTCGATATGCTCGGGTAAGCTTTCCACTTGATAGGTCCAAGTAGGTCTACCTTCCTTCACTGCCATCACTTCCATCTCTTGCTCAACCTTCTCCAATTCACTGGTTAGTTTCACCTGATCCCTGTCACAATAAACACACGCCTCTGTGATGTTGTCCTCATTGACATGAAGACCACACCTGTCCATAGTGTCTACCCAAGAGCATTCACTATGGACCAGAGGATTAAATGCATGGGAAAAAGAGTTTATTAACTGCATTTGATCTCCAAAAGTCATATCAACTACCCCGGTTCTACAATTGATTAGTGAGTTGGAAGTGGCCAAAAATGGACGACCTAGTATAACTGTTTGTTGGTCATTTGACTCTCCTGACACATAATCAAGAACTAAGAAATCAACCGGGTAGTAAAAGTCTTCCACCCTGACAATAACATCAAAGATCATTCCCCTAGGCAGTCTGGGTGTCCTGTCAGCTAACACCACAGTGGTGTGGGCTTTATGTAACGGACCAAAATCATATTGGTCATATAAACTGCCCGGGAGAATGCTCACACTAGCTCCCAGATCTAACAAAGCCCGTGATATGTGAAAATCACCCACCTGAATGGATATCACCGGCTCTCCCGGATCTGGAAGCTTGGGTGGAACCGGTTGTCCTGCTAGTATGGCACTCACATTATTAGACACTTCAATTTTCTTGGGTATTTTTGTATTTCTCTTTTGAGTACACAGGTCTTTTAAAAATTTCGCATATGCTGGCACTTGTTTAATTACCTCAAGCAATGGGATATTAACTTTTACTTGTTGAAAAACTTCCCACATCTCATCCTGTTGTGGTCCCCTTTTTCCCGATAAAACCTTTTTACCCGGATCGATTAATGCCCTAGGAAACGGGATGGTATTAGCCTCCACACCCTTTTCCTGAACACTAATTGATTCCTCCCCCATCACCCGATCAATTTTATTTGAAAAAGTTACTTTCTTGGGTGATTTAGGTGTGACAGGTTCAATCTCACAATCACTATCCTCATCCTCATTGACATCCTCCACTACTCCTTCAATGAATTGTGCTGGAGGTTCAACTTTATTATCATAAACCTTACCTGAGCGAAGAATGCTTACCTGGCTAACTGAAGGATGTCTGCTACTTGATGGTCCTGCATTAGAGGAGCTATGAGTTGGGTTTCTTTGAGTATCACTAGGAAGTTTCCCTGGAGCTTTCTTCAGAATTGCAACTTTCTCAGCCAACTGCCCCACTTGTTTGGATAAAGCTTCAACACTCTTGTCTCGAACTTCGTTGGATTTCTTCATCTCCTTCATGAACTACAACAATTCCCTGTTTGTTGGCTCTGCATTTCCTCCTGATCCACTCTGATCCTGGTTATGCTGATAATTTCTTTGACCACCCCTGTTGTAACTTCCTTGATTGTATTGATTACCCTGACCCATTGACCTATTCTGATATTGCTGATGTGAAGGACCTTGAAAATTTGGATTCAACTGATTGTCTGGGTTACCATACCTCAAATTAGGGTGGTTTTTCAAACCGGGATGGTAAGTATTATTATTGGTGTTGTTACTGTATGGTCGCCTATCACCCTGTACATAATTCACCTCTTCCAACCCCTCATCAAACTCTGGACAATCTCTGGCAGTGTGTCCAGCTTCACCACATCCTTGACATATAGTAAAAGAACTTGTAGCCTTTACTGTCGTCTTACCTGATGACTGACCCAACCTGGAAGTCCTTCTATCCGAATCATCAACCACATTCCTTGATTTCCTCCGAGACTGAGCTTGCCTTTTTGAATGTATACTCATCCGTTCCAGTAGCTCCCAGTCATCATCCTCAGTATTAGTCATGAAGGTTCCTGCACTTGTTGAATTCACATCTCTTACATCTTCAGCAGATAACCCATCATAAAATGAAGAAATCAACTCCCATTGAGGAATGTCGTGATGTGGACAAGTTCTCAACAAGTCCTTGAATCTAGTCCAAGCTTCATGGAATGGCTCATCTTGTTTCTGACTGAATGTACGAATGGCAGTTCTAGCTTCACTTGTCTTCTGTGGTGTATAGTATTCCTCTAGGAACGCCTGCTGCATTTGCTCCCATGTGTAAATGCTGGCAGCAGGTAGGGAATGAAACCACTTCTTCGCATTTCCTTTCAATGTGAACTGGAATAGCACTAACATCACTTCTTCGGGTGTAAAACCTTGTGCCCCAATAGTCTCACAAATGGCACTAAACTCGTTCAGATGCAAATAGGGTTCTTCCTTGGACAGTCCATGAAACTCAGGAAGAATGGCCAAACTATTGGACCTAATCTCAAATGACTTCCCTCTAAATTGTGGCCTGACTATGGGTGATGAAGCTCCAGCAATGGTAGGGCGAAAATGGCTATCAACCCCTTGTACAATGGCTTGGCGGGGTTGAAGCCCGGGGTTTCGATTTGCCCGAGGAAATCCTTGTCTTCTACCTTGAATTTGGCCCTGATTTTGCCTATATTGCCTCGGTTGTTCATTCTGTCTGTATCGGCCTTGGTTGTTATTAGGTTCATAGTATTGCATATCCTCCTCAACATTCTCATCTTCATTCCATCACTTCGTCCATCTATGTCATCATCCCAAGTATGGATGCTCAATCTGTCAAATCTATCCTCTTCGGCCTCGATCCGATTAACCCCCCTTTGATATCTCATATTCTGTCTTGGGAGTCCATGTTGGTAGGGGTTTTGCCTTGGTTGAGGATAAGGATTTTGTCTTTGAGGTGGTATGTTGTGGGCAATTGGGTTTTGTGCTTGTGGCTGCAAATTTGGGTAGGGTAATGGGTCATTTGGTTGGTTTGGTAGAGGTTGATCAATTGGTGGATTTGGCGGTTGGTCATTGGGTGGATTTTGGTTAAGTGGTGGTGGTGGTGGTGGGTTGTGTTCCATCTTGCACTCTTTGACTGCTCTTGATGATTGAGTTTTTGCACGGGATTGTGCTCGATTTCTTCGAGCGGTCTTTTCAACTTCAGGATCAAAAATTAACGGGGACTTGTTCCTTGCGTACCGGGTATGCATGCACGGAGTTGTCACCTGCACACACAAGCACACCTAGCGTAACAAAGAAGAGAAAGTAAATAAAACAAGCGAAACAAGTAAAGACTTAAAGTTGACACTTTGCGCACTAATTCCCGGCAACGGCGCCATTTTGATGTCGGTTTGTCAAGCCTAATCAAAAACAATTTATAAGGTTCCAAACTCACCTAAGATAAATAGGGTAAGTCGGGTCGATCCACAGGGAATATGTGGAAAGTTTTGTAGTTTAAATCTAAAAGTTGTAGCTTGATTACAAAAACTTAATAAAAATGACTAATCGAGAAAAGTAACGAACTTTATGATTAATTGAGTTGCAAACAATAATGTAAAAGGGTAATCTTCTCCGGATTCAGGTTTACTACTTAGATTTGCCTTGAGTGTTCATAAAAGTCATATAAGCTTAACGGGTCAATTTGGGTAAAAACAATAGATTGAATAAGACTGTTGTTAAAGAACTACTCGAATCATATCTTATGTTTGTGATACTCAATCCCATCCAACATTAACGTTTCCAGATGAAAAGAAATCTAAAACAATCAAAGTGGAACAAGTGAATTGAAAGCAACACACATATTTTAGAGTTTTCAACCAACAAATAATGTACTCGGCTTAAACTACCGTGTTCAAACATTAACTCAACCACAAATCATCAAGAACAAATCATAGTAGTAAACCTTACTACCCAAAGAAGATTACTAGGAGATTAGCTAGACATGGTAATGAAGAACACCAAATCAAAATCAAAATTAAACATCAAATCTAATGTTAAAGGATCAAACCGAATGATTAAAAACACTTGAAAAGCCTTGAAATCGCCTCTCAGGAGCCTCTTGAAGCCTTGGGGACGAAAGGGGGCGACTATGGAAGTGTAGAATGAAAGATCCCCCCAAAACCTATTTTTTCGGCTTTTAAACGAGTTCAGCACGCGTGGCCACCGTAAGACGTCTCACCACCGTAAGTTACGGTGGGCACCTTCTGTTTTTCAGCATGTTTCGGCCGTAAGGCATCCAACCCACCGTAAGTCATGGCCGACCAACTTTGTCCAAATCTTGTTTTCTTCATAACTTCTTCGTTCGGACTCCGTTTTCCTCCCCGTTTGCGGCCACATTCTCGTAATTGAATTCTCTTTCATCTCATCTATCATGATCTTTGATTATCATCCATGTGCATTCTTCAAAACTCCTCAAATGATTGCGTTTAACCTACAAAACATCAAATCCTCATAGTTAACTTGTTCAACACAATCTCTTACACTTGACCATACTAAATGCATTAAATTTAACCACTTAATCATGATAAACCTCATTCCAAACCCCTAGCATCACAAACCATAGTCCCGCATTTGCTGTTGTATCCGGATGATTTGTGAACAGCAACTTGCAGCAGCAACGTATTCAGCTTCACTTGTTAACAGAGCAACAGATGTCTGCTTCTTGCATCGCTAGGTGACTAAACGCCTTCCAAAGAACTGACACCCTGCTGAGGTTGACTTGAAGTTCATCTTGCAGCCACCGTAGTCTGAATCACTATAAGCAGTTAGCTCAAAGTCATCATCATTAGGATACCACAACCCCAGTGTCGGAGAACCCTTCAGATAACGAAAAATCATTTTCACCCCGATCAGATGATTTACTTTTGGTTTGGCTTGATATCTTGATATGATATCCAGACGCGAGGTAGTGAGATACATGAGAGATCCGATTATCCCACGATACATAGTGGCATCCACCAAATCCCCATTATCATCTGGTGCCACATCATGGTTTGTGGCAAGTGGGGTACCGGCAACAGTGACATTTTCCATATCAAATCGAGTTAGAATGTCTCCAACATACTTAGTCTGATGCAGAAAAATACCGGTAGGTATCTAATCCACCTGTAAACCTAGGAAGAACTTCATCTCTCCCATTGCACTCATTTCAAATTCTGTCTTCATCACCTATTCGAATTCTTTACATAATTCTTCGTTTCAGGAACTGAAGATTATGTCATCCACATAAATCTACACCATTAGAAAATCTCCATCTTTCTCTTGATAAACAACATGTAGTCAATTACACCCCTACGAAAACCATGTTTTAATAAGTGGGTGGAGAGTTTCTCATACTAAGCTCGATGAGCTTGATGTAGCCCGTACAGAGCCCTGTCCAACTTGTAGACTCTGTCCCGATGGTAAGGATCTTCAAATCCTTCTCGTTGATTGACGTATATATCTTCACGGATTTCCCCATGAAAGAATGCACTTTTAACATCCAGCTGATAAACCTTGATCTTCATGTAGGATGCATACGCCAGAAAAATGTGAATAGCTTCCATCCTTGCCACTGGTGAAAACACTTCATTGTATCGACTCCCTCGACTTGTCTGAATCCTTGAACAACCAATCTTGCCTTGTTTCTGATTACTACACCTTGGTCGTCCTTCTTGCAGCGCAACACCCATTTGGTGCCAATCACCTTAACTCCTTTAGGCCTATCCACGAGCTTCCACACTCTAAGCTTCTTGAACTGTAGCAGCTCTTCCTGCATAGCAATTACCCAGGCCTCATCCTTCAGGACATCACTTACGTGTTTGGGCTCGACATGAGAAACAAAGCATTTGAAAGCACCATCATTCATGTAACTCTTTTCCATAATAGCAGTAAAATCAGCAGAGTATAGCTGATTTCTCATCTGAACCCCGGAGTGGAGATCGCCAATGATGGATTCCAGGGGATGATTCACACTAATCCTTGTCACAGGTGTCGTAGGAACGACCACTTCAGTATCCATGTTTGTGACTACAGGTTCAGCATCTGGGTTCCCTGATACGCTCTCAGCATTTGTTGAACTGCCAGCTTGATTGACGTTATTCTCAATACCTGTTTCAACTGTTTCTTCATCATCTGATGAGACATCACTAACATCCTGAGCAGTTTCTGAAGCACCACTAGTTGGCACTGTATTGATGAAATCCAGATTTGGAGCGTTTAAGACATTATACATCATCTGTGCAGTAATGTCGTCATCTGAACATGCTGGAGGAAGGTTGAAGGATTTGAAAAATCCATCATAATCGAAGAATGAGGATGGACCTTTCCCAGCAGGGGGGGTGGTGTATCTTTGCACATCTATGTTGCACCACAATTCTACCTGACCTGTAGAATTGTTATAGACTCGTTTGTCAGGTATGTTTTATCTGAGAAAGATGCCTTCATCTGCTTTCTCACTGAACTTGCCCTCTGGAGTTTTCTTCAGTAACATGCATGGAGCCCTGAATGGTTCCAGATAACTCAGATTTGGTTTGCGTTTTTGAAGCAACTCATAGCAAGTCTTACCATGTCGCTTGACTACCAATACCTGATTAAGAGTGTAGCACGCATTGGCAACTGCTTCATTCCAGGATTGTACTGGCAGCTTTGAATCTGCCAACATCATCCTTGTAGTTTCTATCAAGCTCCTATTCTTGCATTCAGCAACTCCATTCATCTGTGGCGTGTATGCGGAGGAAAACTGATGAACAATCCCTTTTTCTTTGCAGAAAGCATCCATCCACTGATTTTTCAATTCAGTCCCGTTGTCTGAACGAACCTTCCTTACCTTCTGTTTGTATAGAGATTCAAGTGTGGTCACGGCACTTTGAACGATTCAAATGTCTCTGACTTAGCTTTCAGAAACATCACCCACGAAAATCTAGAGTAGTCATCAGTGACTACGAAGCAGTACCAGTCTCCTACTATACTCCTTGTGCTGACAAGACCAAACACGTCCATATGCAGAAGCTGCAGGGGCATCTCAATAGAATTGATGTGCTTGGACTTATGAGATTTCCTGGTCTGCTTTCCTTTCTTACATGAGACACAAAAATCCAGAAGTTGGAAGTTCTTAACAGTTACTCCCTCAACTAACTTGTTCTGAATCAAATGATTCATCTTTCGAGGATTTATATGTCCCATTCTCGTGTGCCATGAAATGGACTCCTTCTCCGTTGCCTTTGATAAGAAGCACTGAGCAGTGGACTCAGTTGTAGAATCTTTAGACATGTCCAAGACGTACAAATCATTGTACATTGAAGCTGACATTAGTACCTGCTCCTCAGGGATATCCATTTCCTTCTTCAAAATGTAACATTTTCTATTGTTGAACATAACCTTAAAGCCCTTGTCACATATCTGAGAAACTGAAAGTAAATTGTTCTCTAACTATTGAACAAATTTACCTTATCAAAATTTACCTTCCCATTACCTACTTCTCCTTGAGCTGTGATGTACCCACCTTTGTTACCAGCAAAGGAAACATGTCCCCCTTTAATTTATTTGACATTGAAAATGAGAGAGTTATTCCCAATCATGAGCCTGGATGCCCCGCTATCAATAATCCATGTGTTGGTAGAAGTACTTTAGCGGACAACCTGCACATAAACAGCAAAAGATTAGTTAAGGAGGGGAACCCAAGCCTTTACAGGCTTGGGTTTCCTAGAGGCATCGCACATCACAAACTCCACCCACTGTCCATTTGGAGTTGGAGAAACCTTATTCTTCATCTTATCACCACTATCAGACACATCAGCTGTTTTAGCTTTCCACAGACCATCCTTGTGTAAGGCATGTTTGTGGTAAACCGATGACTAATTAACAGTTTGAACTTTAGGCCTATTTTAAAAACATCGGTTTTTCCTCAGGCATCATAGACTTGCCTGTATCTTGTATGTGTTGTCTTTAGTGTTGGGAAGGGGTGTAAGACCTAGCAGGTGTTTTAGACCTCTGTTTTGAAAAAGTAGGTTTAACTTCCTCAACCAATTCAATTTTAAGTCCAGGTGTTTGATAGCATGGACAGCATGAAGAAATGTGTCCTCTTTGTCCACAGTTATAGCATGATCTCCTCTCAACAGGAATAGGAGATCTTTTATGGGGTAGGGAGTACACTTCAGGATTAGTCCTTTTGGTCTCAACCATTGGTTTTTCACCTTCTTTGACAAATATTTAACACTTTGGTTGTTTTGTCTTTTAACATTGTTGAGATCTTGCTTGACCGGTTTAGACTGAGTTGTTTTTGAAATTTTTGGTTTTGACACAGCAGTCCGTGATCCCAAACCAAGAGGCACGTGATCATCCTCTACCACTCAGTCCCTAATTAAGACTTCATCCTTTGTGCCCAAAGTTGATGCCTTCTGATCAGTCACCTGAGGTGCAGATTTAACTGCAGTGTCAGGATCCCTGACCAAAGGAGTAGTCACCACATGATCCTTGATAGGATTATTGTTAACAGGACGGTGTTTTGTGTTCAAAAGGATCTCATGTGGTGGAGGCACAACTGTATAACCAATCCCTTCCCCATTGTTTCTTTCTTTAACCAAGTTTTTTATGATATGTGAGGAACTAGCTAAACTATGCAGTCTTTGTTTTAATGACTCATTTTCCACTTGAAGAATAGCTTTTTCCTTTTTAACATCCTCAATTGAATTTAAATAAAACTTTTTATCATTTTCTTGGTTAAAAGCCACAACCTCAGTTTCCCTTAGTTGTTTTCTCAATAATTCAATTTTCTCTTTAAAACTTCTTTCATTTTGCTTCAATACTCTGTTAGCCTTAGTGCAAAGTTTTAAGTCATTTACCAAGTTATCATTATGTTCTAATAACCTAGTAAATTTAAAATCAATGCATTCCCTAAATTGATTGCATTCAACACAAGCATGTTTATCGAATAGGGTTTCTTTAGATTCTATCTGTGCAGAGTTTGAGGTGCCAGCAACAAATGCAACCTGGGGTTCCTGGTGAGTTTCAGAAGCATCATTCAGTTCATCCTCTACCAGATGATCAATAGTAGTTATTGACTTATTTACATCAACAATATCAAACTCAACCATGTTCTCCCCCTCACTTGCTGAGTCATTGTTTAGATCCTCAACCAACGCGATATTAGCTTCACCGTCAGATAAGAAGTGAAAAGACCAGTCTTGACCTTCATAATCTTATGCCACCATTGCTTTGGAGTCCTGATTTTTTGGAGCTATCTTCATGTCCTTTTCTTGTCTGTTGGTTGATGAAAACGGGTTACCATTTCCTATTTTCTTTGGTTTAACACACTCTCTCTTGAAATGGCATTTTTCTCCACAGTTGAAACAGGTGACCTTTGACTTGTCAAATCCAAAAGTAGTATCCTTTGTGGCCACTAGGTTCTATCCCGTTTTCTTGACGAATTTCTTAGCTCTTCACACAGCACTAACTAGAGCCCACATGATATCCATCCTCTCTAGCTCGGTTTCATCCACTAGCTCGTAATCTTCATCTACTAAGTGACAATTACCAATCTTCCCTGCTACTAACCCATCATACGAATGGGTCACAGCAGCAAGTAAATCCATATGCTTCTTAGCAACTTCCACAGTTACGTTGCTCAGATTCTCTGTCGTTAACTTCGTTGGTTGAGCTTCTGTAGAACTGTATTGAACTCTTGATGAACCACCTGACTCACAACCTGACGATGCATGATGTGGTGAAAATTACATGAGTTTTTATAGTTGATTTTACATAATTTTCGCAACATCTTATATCTGTTTTACCTTGTTTCGGATACTACTGATTGATTGTGTCTTCTGTAGTAAATTGGACGAGAAGGAAGCTAAAAACAGTAGAAAAGAGAAGAACGAGCTTCCAGGATCGAAACGAGAGGATCGGGCGTTAAAAGTAAAAACCATTCTGTGAAATCACCTACCACGCGCTACGCGACAAATAGAGACAAACCGTCGCGCTACGCGAGGGTTTGGTAAATTACCATTTTGCCCTTAATGAAATCGGGTATTTACCGGATTTGCCACCCGACTAATTTGTCGGGTTGTGGTGACTTGTCGCGCTACGCGACAGTATATGAAGGCCCGTCGCGCTACGCGACGGGTGTTAAATCGTGGAAAATTAGTTTTTCAACCAAATTAACCCTTATGGCGGAATTCATTCATCACCAGATGGCTACAGAGAGCATTAGGGCGATTTTGGAAGTTCTGGGCAAGTTGAGAAGGCAAGGATTGGAGTTTGTGAAGAAGGGATTGTGATTCTAGGATTAAACGATTCGGTTTTGCGTTTGTTTATCCGTCCTTCGATTTTGTTCGATACAATGTTTTCATCTACTACTTGTGATACTGTTTTAAACATGATTGTTGGCTAGTCCTTCTGTAGCTACTTAGGTTTGATGAATATACATTGTTTAGTTTAGTATTCTTTCGGTTTTTGGATTGCATTTGTGTGTAAAAGTTAATGATAATGATTTGGTTTGCATGATCAGTTGTGGATGTGTATTTAGATCTGTTCTTGTGATTGATTTATTGCCTCACATGTGTCTTGGTGATTGTCTGTCATATAATGGATGCATGCTAGATCGTTTGCCTTGTGTTTACGGTTTTTAGATGATTTGGTAGACGTATTGAATCATTGAAGTAATTGTTCTTGAATTCGACTAATCAAATATGCAACTAATCTTAATACTGTGAGGTTAATAGGTTATCAAGTTATCTTGTGTCATTGATTGCTAGGTTAGAGTCTCTGTGAGGAGTTCAGTCTAGTTTCCCGCTCATATCATAGTTTCCTGAGTCTGGTTAGGAATTCCAGATCTATCCCCTTGCCTTTAGGTATTGTGACATTCGCGCCGTGAGGTAGAGTGTCTATTGGGTGTGTTATTAGCTCTCTTGCAGAACCTGTCAGGGTAATCCACAAACCGGTGTTTTATCGGCTTATTAGGTCTATCTAGTTGCTTTCCTTGAAAGTGTCGAGGTTTCTCTATTTTCCTTTTAAGTTAGAATCTCTAGATCCCGGTTACACAAGTCTTTCCAAAACCGCTAGAAGAACAACCAAAACGTGTATAGGATTCTGCCTATGTAGTGTTTTTAATCATCTGAACTCAATTCTAGTCTTTTCCCTGTGTCTGTCCTGTTTTCAGTTCTTTCTAAAGCAATTTAAAAACAAACCCCCTATTTTACTTTAACTTAGTATTTTAGTCGAGTCTTAGGTAAGTTTAGTTTTCGTTTTCCATGTAGAAGTCTTTGGGTTCGATAACTCTGACTTAATAGCTATTCTGCAGTCGACCGGTACACTGCCGGTTGTGTTGCTTAGGATCGAGTCTTAGTTTTATAAATTTAAAGCTTTTTAGTGTCTAGTTAGAGTTTTATTTGTTAGTTTATTTTAGTATAGTCTAGCACACATCAAAGTTTTTGGCGCCGCTGCCGCGGACTTCTTGGTGATTGCATTAATTAGACTTATTTGATTTAATTGCTATTTGTGCTAAGTGTTTTTAGTTAGTTTGTTTTTAATTCTAGTTGTTTTTATTTTATTTGTTTGAGTCAGTCTTACAGTTTTAATTTTGTGTTTTGCAGGTTTATGCCCCGCTTGAGATCACAAGGACAACCTCCGGATCAAGATTTGCAGCTTGCGTTGCCTGGATTTGAGGTTGGTACTTCTTCTCTTTCTGTTTCTAATTCTACACCTTTTCCTACAGCACTTTCTTCTACTTCTTCTGCATATTCTAGCCCACCTAGTTCACCACACACACATATGGCTGAGAATCAGACTGTTCATCAGCAAGCCACCCATGGCTTCACAGGAGTTAGCAATCCAATCACACTTCCTGCCATTGCTAATGATAACTCCTGGCAGATCCCATCCTACGTCATGACAGCTATCTCTAATAACTGTCAATTCCATGGACGTGAGGATGAGGACGCACCTGCACACATAGGTCGCTTAGAGCGAATTGGTAGAACTTTCAAGTTGCAGGGTGCGTCTGATGATGCCATTTTCTTACAGCTGTTTCCATTTTCACTTGCTGATCGAGCCGCCACTTGGCTCGAAACTCATGCAGCTGGTACATTCACCACTTGGCCGGCTCTTCGTGAGCGTTTTCTTCATAAGTATTTTCCGCCGGCCAAGGCATCTAGGCTTAGAGATGAGATCCACTCATTCAGGATGGAGTCGGAAGAGCCTTACTATGGTGCTTGGGAGAGGTTTCAAAACCTCCTTAGTCGTTGCTCCCAGCATGGCTTGTCCGAATGGGCTTTAGTTGAGAAATTTTATAATAGGTTGAATTATGAAACTAGGGCTAGATTCGATACTTCTGCAGGCGGGCACTTAATGGGTAAGAAAAACGTGAATTAATGTAATGAAATGTTTGAGAGTTTTGCCCAAGCAGAACATGAGCAGCGGTCTGGAAACAAGAAATCCAGTCCTGCTACTAGTACCTCATCCAGAGGAGTTCACCATGTCACCATGGATACTAGTGTGGCTGCTGCTCTTGATAGTCTAGTTTGTGAGGTGAGAGTGTTGAAGAAAAAGGTTGATAGGTGTGAGCTATGTAGAGGTGACCATGCCACTAATGAGTGTCCTCTGATAGGTCAAGAACAAGCTAGCTATGTTAATAATTCTTATAACTCCGGTTGGAGAAATCAAAACAATTCTAGCTGACGTTCTTCAGGTGCTCCTCCAGGTTTCCAACAGGGTTCTAGTCAAAACCAAGGGCAGGGTAGTGGTCAGAATCAAGGTGTTAGTTAGGGTAGTGGAGAGTTGAGTAGGATAGAGAATCTGTTAACTCAATTAGTGGTCAAAGATGCAAAAACACAACTGATTCTAGTTGAGCATGATACTCTTCTGAAAAACCAACAGTCAGCTTTTCTAGATCTCCAGAGGACCGAAGGGGACATAGCTAGAGGTTAGATGAGAGGCCCCCAGGTCAGTTACCCGATAATACTCAACAAAACCCGAATGCACATGTTAAAGCCATTACTACTAGGTTGGGTAGAGGTTAGATGAGGTTAGAACTCCTATAGTTGAGGAAGTTGTGTTTGAGAAAGATGAGAGAGAGGTAGTTGAGAATCCATCTAGGGAAAAGGTTGTTAAGAAGACTAGTGTGTTTGAGCATTCTCCTGAGATTGACCATTCCCGTCCCCCGTTTCCTGATAGGCTTAAGCATCAAAAGTATGAAAGGGATTACGGACACTTTTTAGATCCCTTTAAGCAATTAAAGGTCAATCTCCCCTTCATAGAAGTGATTAAGTGGATGCCTAAGTATGCGAAATTTCTGAAGGATCTCCTGAAGAATAAAAGCAAACTGGGTGAGATTTCAAGTGTCTCTTTGTCGGGTGAGTGTTCTGTGGTGGTTATGAACCAACTACCGGAGAAATTGGCAGATCCCGGGATTTTCACAATACCTTGTCTGTTTGGTAGTGAGGTTCAATGTTACGCGTTGGCGGATTTAGGAGCTAGTATTAACCTTATGCCTTATTCCTTGTATGAGAAATTAGGTTTAGGTGAATTGAGTCCAACGCGCATGACACTTTCCCTTGCTGATAAATCTGTTGAGCACCCACGGGGAATTGTAGAGAATTTGTTGGTGAAAGTTGGTAAGTTTGTATTCCCCGTTGATTTTGTGGTTTTAGACATGGAGGCTGATGAACGTGTTCCTATTATCTTAGGTCGACCCTTTTTGTGTACTGCTAAGGCAAATATTGATGTGTTTAGGGGTCAGATCACACTTCACGTAAGAGAAGAGAGTGTTGTGTTTGAGGTAGCCAAATCAATTAGGAGTCCTAGTATTCTGAAAGAGTCGGTTTCCTTGATCAATTCTTGTGAGGTGGCTGATAGGAAAATGGAGAGTGTTAAGAGTATAGAGAATAGTGCTAAAGTTGTTTGTGTTGAGAGAGCATATTCTGTCGAGGAAGAGGAGGAATTGGATAAGATAGTTGATGAGTTTTTGAGAATTTGTGAAAAAGATGATGAGTTGTTTGCTTGTGAGTTTGAAAATTTTATGGTGATTAAGGATAGCAAATCCCCAAGTGTGGGGATGTTAGAGTTTGAAAGAAAACCGCCACCGTTTGCAAAACCCAAGTGTGGGGATTGTGATAGCTTGATTGAGTCTGAATATGGTGGCTTTTTCTTTGGTGATGAGTTTGGTTATGATGTAGTAAGCATCGGGGGTGAGCAGGGTCTTCATGATCCCCCGTAAGTTGATCTTGGAAGATAGTATTTGGGTAGTGACCCGTTTGTAGAGTTTGTAGAGTTGGTTTGCTTGAGTTTTAGGTAGTTTGTGTTGGTTTTTGTGTTTCGTGTGCTTTGTTTTCGTGTCTTGTTAAGTGTTTGCAGGGAAACGATTATTCGGTTGCAATTTGACACATGACCGGGATGCTACCAGGTAAGTTTTCCCACTTGAGTCATGTTAAAATAGGAATAAAGATTATTGGGGTCAAAATTTGGTTAAGGCATGAAAATTTTCGAAACCTTCTGCACAAAGTGCAACCTCGCGCTACGCGCCAGTTGGTCTTGATATTCTCGCGTAGCGCGAGAGTCCTCGTGTGTCGCGTCGTACTTTGCCTTAATCCCTTGCGATACGCGAGGGTTCCCAGGATTTTCAAAAAAAAAAATTATTTTACCTACTTTTCGCCTTAAACTTGTGTTCCCCTGTTTGTTGAGTCAGATTGTTTATTTTTATTGAGCCTGTTTGATGCTGTGTTTGCCTGGTAGAGTGTTTGTTTTGCAGGTTTGGAATAATTCACCCGTACTCAATCTCCATTCGGGTGAATATATCCAACACTTTTTAAGGAGGCAGCCGGTGATTCCTGATCGCGAATGAAATGCTATACGATCAGAGGTTTCGGATTCAGACTGTGCACAGATGGAATCTGCTTATTACCAGCTAAGTCTTTTCCAAAACTCTTCTTATTTATGTCTTTCTTTTTTAATTTCCACATTGACGACAATGTTAAATTTAAGTGTGGGGATAGGAAGACATGTGTCTTAGGTTTAATTTAATTGAGTCAGTCAGTCTTTAATTTTTGCGTGTGTTAGTTTTTATTTTATTTTAAAAAAAAATTGAACATTTTTGAAAAATGTCCCTATTTTGAAGTTTGCATCTAATAAAATATGGAAAATGATAGCTAAAATCAGGTGTTCGGTTTTTCAAATAGTACACATATAAGATGAATAACTGATTGAAAACATGTCTGATTTAGGATGTGCAGGTAGGCCCAGCTGATCTTGTAAGGTTATCCTAGGAGTATTCTAGTACACTTTATTAAACATTATTAAGTCTTGTGGGTTCTCACCATTGGAAGCCAAAACCGTAGACAGTATAAAGGGTACCACTGTAGGATAAGACCCAGCTGTAGTTTTACTAGCAGGCACGCTTTAACAGGCGACGCCTTTAGGAAATCCACCCATATATTGAGCTAAAAAAAAAGAGTAATGAACTTAAAATTTTAAAAACCTGATGCCTATGCGTTGGTTGTGTGGGATAGTGACTCTTGCTTGCAACACCTCTGAGAATTAGGTATAATAAAGCAATGCTCAGAAAAAAAAAATATATTGATAAAAGCTCAGAAAAGATGCCAAAAGAGCACAAACAAATTCCATCTAGAGTTAGAGGGATTACAATTGGGTAGTGGGTTACGGTGGTAGAAAAAAAAATCTTAGAAATTCGATTTATTCTGAGCCTCGAAAGCTTGAAACGGGAATAGGTACCGAAGTGTGAGACCCATAATGAATTAATCGAATACTTGAACTTAATTGCAATACGATTGGGGACCTGAATGATCGGCGGTTGGGTTTAAGTGGACAAATGTACCTGTGATCGCGGTCAACATGTTATTAGATCTTAATATAAGCCGTTAACATGAATTTTTGAGAACCGGATTTAAACCTGATTATGATTCCATAGCATAATTCTTTTTTAGGGACGAAAAAAAGATAAGTGTGGGGATGTTTGATATGGTGAAAATTACATGAGTTTTTATAGTTGATTTTACATAATTTTCGCAACATCTTATATATGTTTTACCTTGTTTCGGATACTACTGATTGATTGTGTCTTCTGTAGTAAATTTGACGAGAAGGAAGCTAAAAACAGTAGAAAAGAGAAGAACGAGCTTCCAGGATCGAAACGAGAGGATCGGGCGTTAAAAGTAAAAGACATTCTGTGAAATCACCTACCACGCGCTACGTGACCGATAGAGACAAACCGTCGCGCTACACGAGGGTTTGGTAAATTACCATTTTGCCCTTAATGAAATCGGGTATTTACCGGATTTGCACCCGACTAATTTGTCGGGTTGTGGTGACTTGTCGCGCTACGCGACAGTATGTGAAGGCCCGTCGCGCTACGCGACGGGTGTAAAATCGTGGAAAATTAGTTTTTCAACCAAATTAACCCTAATGGCGGAATTCATTCATCACCAGACGGCTACAGAGAGCATTAGGGCGATTTTGGGAGTTCTGGGAAAGTTGAGAAGGCAAGGATTGGAGTTTGTGAAAAAGAGATTATGATTCTAGGATTAAACGATTCAGTTTTGCGTTTCTTTATCCGTCCTTCGATTTTATTTGATACAATGTTTTCATCTACTACTTGTGATACTGTTTTAAACATGATTGTTGGCTAGTCCTTCTATAGCTACTTAGGTTTGATGAATATATATTGTTTAGTTTAGTATTCTTTCGGTTTTTGGATTACATTTGTGTTTAACAGTTAATGATAATGATTTGGTTTGCATGATCAGTTGTGGATGTGTATTTAGATCTGTTCTTGTGATTGATTTATTGCTTCACATGTGTCTTGGTGATTGTCTGTCATATAATGGATGCATGCTAGATCGTTTGCCTTGTGTTTGCGGTTTTTAGATGATTTGGTAGACGTATTGAATCATTGAAGTAATTGATCTTGAATTGGACTAATCAAATATGCAACTAATCTTAATACTGTGAGGTTAATAGGTTATCATGTTATCTTGTGTGATTGATTGCTAGGTTAGAGTCTCTGTGAGGAGTTCAGTCTAGTTTCCCGCTCATATCATAGTGTCCTGAGTCTGATTAGGCATTCCAGATGTATCCCCTTGCCTTTAGGTATTGTGACATTCGTGCCGTGAGGTAGAGTGTCTATCGAGTGTGTTATTAGCTCTCTTGGAGAACCTGTGAGGGTAATCCACAAACCGGTGTTTTATCGGCTTATTAGGTCTATCTAGTTGCTTTCCTTGAAAGTGTCGAGGTTTCTCTAGGTTCCTTTTAAGTTAGAATCTCTAGATCCCGGTTACACAAGTCTTTCCAAAACCGTTAGAAGAACAGCCAAATCGTGTATAGGATTCTGCCTAGGTAGTGTTTTTAATCATCTGAACTCAATTCTAGTCTTTTCCCTGTGTCTGTCCTGTTTTCAGTTCTTTCTAAAGCAATTTAAAAACAAACCCCCTATTTTACTTTCACTTAGTATTTTAGTCGAGTCTTAGGTAAGTTTAGTTTTTGTTTTCCATATAGAAGTCTTTGGGTTCGATAACTCGGACTTAATAGCTATTCTGCAGTCGACCGGTACACTGCCGGTTGTGTTGCTTAGGATCGAGTCTTAGTTTTATAAATTTAAAGCTTTTTAGTGTCTAGTTAGAGTTTTATTTGTTAGTTTATTTTAGTATAGTCTAGCACACATCAATGCACTTTGAACGTTTGCAGATGTGTTAGACACGAAAGCAGTCTGCAAGGGTGCATTTGAAGATGCAGTAGTAGGAGCCATATTGTATAGAGACGGATTCTGAGTGTAGGTTCCCTTTTTGGACTTGTACTTGTGTCGTAGCTCTTCCTCTCTCAGTTTCAGAATAAAGTCATTTATATCCAACGTTTCCAGCACTTCATTATGTCTTAAAGTGGAAATGAATGAATCCCACTTATCAGGTAAACCTTAAGCCAGACTCGATACTTTATCTTCCATAGACGTTTTTACTCCGTGAGTGTGCAGTTCACTCGTAAAATGATAGAAGCGATCGATAATGTCGTCCAGACTCTCATTTCCGATTAATGAGAAGTTATCAAATTCCTTCTTCAAAGCTTTAGCCCTTAGATACTTAAGCGTTGGATTTCCTTCATACCGCTTCTCTAGAGCCTTCAATAACTTCTTGCACTGCTTGTGCTCTGAGAACTGATGGAAAATATCTTTTGGGATAGGCTGTATAACAATGCATAAGCCTTCTTCTTAGCATTGTAGGCAACCTTTTACGCCTCATTCAAACCACTTAGAGTCAGTGGAACACTATCAGCTCCAACCGGCATAGTGTAGCCAGTCTCAATTGTGCTCCATAAGTTGGTGTCCACTCCATTCAAATGAATTTCAAACCGTTGCTTCCATTGAGGATATTCATCAAGTGTCAGAAGCTTCAGTGGTTTGTTGTGATTTCCGATCTCATTTTCCAAAAGCAGGAGATTCTGAATTCTGGAATCCTTCCCAGCTGAGAAAGAAAGTGCTGTTCATCCATGATGATTTAGTCTAAAAACTTGACGATCTATGTAACACCCCAGCCCGACAAGGCTGACGTGTCACTATCACGGTAATCAAAATCCAAACGCATTCCCATTATTAAAACGATTACAAGTTCAAATTCCAAAACCTAATTAAAATGTTCAATACATTAATTAAAGTAACAGATAATCTTGGTCTTCAATTCACTCTTCACTGGTTTCCCGGATTACCCTGCTGACCTGACGTGCATGAAAACAAAAGCACGCCTGAGCATAACGCTCAGTGAACGGAATAGCGGATAACAAAAATAAACAGACATGACGATAATCAAAGAATCGGCAGATATCAAAAATAAACAGACATGGTGATAATCAAAGAATCGGCAGATATCAAAAATAAACAGACATGTGATAATCAAGGAATTGGCAGATATCAAAAATAAACAGACATGGTGATAACGGAGAATCAAAGATCATACGATATATATATATATCAAATAGAACATACGTCATAAGACATATATCAGATAGAACATACCCCGAGCTAATAATCATATCATATAATAACTGAACAGGGGGAACACAGGTAGCGAGCCCGTGAACCAATGTGAAATGGAGTATGGGCAGACATACAAACCATTCACCAGAGTCCTGAATGGAATGGTGTGTAACCATCCACCAGGAAATAACAGAACTAGCCTAGGATCGATCCATACGCCTCTGAGGAAATAATAATATAACCAGACATAATTTCAGAGTCCTCTTTAGAGACGCCGTGATCTCAGCTCACCGCCACGGTTGGTGCCACGTTATCGATGCCGCAATAACGCGTCTTGGTCACCCCCAAGATAGGGAGAGCTCGGGTAACAAATTCAGAAATATATATAGTAGTCAAGCTACTTATAACAGAATCAAAAGCAAATTATCAGGAATCAAAACTAGAAATGAACGGAAATCAGATACGAGACAGAAATCAGGAATCTGTAATGCAAAGTAACGGAACCAAAAGTAAATACTTATGATAACAAGGAAACAAAATCCGTACAATAAGTAACAGAACAAAAGTGAATATTATGATAACAGAATCCGTACTTCCAAGTAACGGAAAATATTATTTATACTAAGATATAAAGAATCAGGAATCCGTACTTTATACCCGAATGACAATAATCAGAAACAAAGTCTAGGCTCGGTTAACGCCGCGAGAACCTACGATAACGTAACGCAAATTATAGTTTGGATTTTCCTATTTTAAATTGGAAAAATTCCAGTTCTGCCCTTGTCTTTTCGCACACGTTAAAAATACTAAACGACGTTTAAAAATTCTGAAAATCTCCAGTTTACTAGATTAGTGATTTCTAAACAACTTTCATTTAGAAAAGTTTCTGATTTGGATTACCGAAATATGAGAAAAACGTGGATCCTTACAGCTGCGCAGAACTGCTAGCTGTTATGAAAACGACTATTTGGAGGTCTAAACGAATGAGTTTTTCTATGTTTTATATATCAACAGATTCGTTTTTCGACGAACTTCGTCATGGACATAAGGTTTAACTGATTTGGATCTGTTATGATAAAGTTATGGCCTCCGTAAGTTGGCTGTAAAATACGTATAAATCAAGGTATTTTGGTAAACCGTAAAATTATTTCTAGTTAAAATACGTCCGTTACGGGTCTGGAAATATTTTTATAAATAAGTATAAACCATGATTGACTTCTGAAAAATTTGGCTAATCATATTATTAATCCATTTGTCATTTATAAAATCACATCCCAAAACATTCATAAAAACTAGTTAAACGTGTAACTTGTTTAAAATGCTCGGTTAAGGTCTAAATCTTAATTTGGTCAAAATACTTATATTTCCAGTAGCTAAAACAATATCAAAATGGATTCCTATCAAGTTTGCTAAGTTAAGCAAGGAAAAATATGTTTAAAACGTAAACCGAATATAAACGAGCACTTATGCGAACGGGCATCCTATGATCAAAGGCAATGAACTAGAATACTAATTAGGATGTCTAAGATTCAAGGATAACATAATGGCTAATAACATCTTAATGATTCCCACTATTAAAGTTCATTTTTATAAAAATAAACTAATTATAACGTTTTCTTACTATTATACATAATAATTGTTAAGGTTTTTAAGTAAATAAATTTACAGAAAATAATCAGTTAACTTGTAAAATAAACAAGGTTTATAAAACTGTTTTCTAAAATTTTTAGGAATTTTACATAATTTTTTTAAAGCCCAAAAAGGCTTAAAAAAATGGTTGTAGGTGCCCGGGTTCGAACCCGGGACCTCAAAGTTAACAAGGAAGCACAGAACCAGTAAACCAAAGGCCGTGGCCGCGTTATAACTGCCCTTTTAATTCTTAAAACCATTCTTAAAGAGAAACCCCCAAATTGCAAGAACCCTAACCCGAATTCAATCCTAATTGACCCTGAATTCGACTATGTTAACTGTATTGATCTTAGGGCTTTTGTTCCTAGATTAAAATCGAGCATGTATATGGGTTTAATTACCTGACTTGGAGTTCGATTGATGATAAACCCACGAAGAACAGGTCGCGCTTGAGGAGGACTCGATTCGATGCCCAAATCACGATGATAATCAAATTCGTTCTACAGGAAGCTCCGAATAGTTCAAATGATGAAAAGCCCTCTATCAAATTCGAATCAAATTGGCCGGAGGATGGTGTTCGGGTATGTTGCAGGTCCGCGACCTTGAAGGAATCGAACAGAATGATTTGGTGAATTGCAAGTGTAATTTAGATTGTTAATAGCTTAGAAACAGATATATGATCGTTTAGATAAAGTTAATTGAATTATTATATATGTCTAGTGCGATTTGAAACGTGGGTGGTCGGCCGAAAAAGAAAAAGAAATCGGTTTAGATCGCACTCAAATCGAATCAACTTTTAGTGGGGTATTGTTCGAATCATGTTCACGAACGTAATGGGACCGGTTTGGGTTAAAATGGTCAAGTTTTGAGGGGTTTGGGGAGTCGCCGGCGCCGACCGGCTTTGGCCGGAAAAACCCGCCGGATTTGCGGGTAGAGGAGAGAGAGACAGATTTGATTTTTTTTTTATTTTACACAACTAGTCCCTGTGGTTTATGTTTCTTTCATTTGGGACCCAAACTTATTAATTTAAGTTTCAAAAATGGCACAAATGCCCCCTGCATTTTTATTACTATTATTATTATTATTATTACTATTATTTATTTTGGGTATTATAATTCTACCCCCCTTAAAATAATTTCGTCCACGAAATTGCTAGGTATAGGTCGAAACAAGATATGACATAACGAATACGGAGTATTAAAGAATCAACAAGTGGATGAGATAACTCATAATCATTTAGATGCAGAGACGGAGCTAATCACAAAAATAGAAACATGTAATAGATAGTCTGATGGTCAGAAATTAATAACTGGTATCTGTAATGCCAAAATATGTCAAAAATACATTAATAAAAACCAAGTACTAAGCTGTAAAAAGATTCGGATATTGGGAACGGATTTCATCTTCTATCTCCCATGTAGCTTCGCGTTCGGAATGGTTTTTCCATAATATCTTGACAAAAGGAATAGTTTTCCTTCGCATAATGCGTTCTTGTCGGTCAAGTATGGCCTCGGGTTCCTCCTCGAACGATAAGTCTTCACGAATCAAATGAAGCGGATAATTCACAACGTGAAGAGGATGATAATTGTACCCCCTTAAAAGAGATACATGGAAGACATTATGCACATGTGACAGTTGAGGTGGTAAAGCCAAACGATACGAAACCTCACCAACTCTTTCCAGGATTTCAAAGGGTCCGATAAACCGTGGACTAAGTTTCCCTTTAAGACCAAAACGTCGTACGCCTTTGCAAGGCGAAACCTTCAGGAACACTTTGTCACCAACCTTAAACTCCAAAAGTCGACGGTGTCGGTCTGCATAACTTTTCTGTCTACTTTGAGCTTCCTTTAACTTTTCTCTAGCAATAGCAACTTTCTCATTCGTGATCTGAACTAACTCGGGTCCTTCGATGACTCTTTCACCGACCTCTTCCCAACAAATTGGTGCTCTACATTTACGACCATACAATAATTCGAAAGGTGCCATGCCAATGCTAGCTTGCCAACTATTGTTGTAAGCAAACTCGACCAAACACAAGTATTCATCCCAGTTCCCGGTCCACTCTAAGGCACAAGCTCGAAGCATGTCCTCAAGTGTCTGAATAGTACGCTCCGACTGACCGTCAGTCTGAGGATGAAACGCCGTACTAAACCTCAACTTGGTACCCCATGCAGCTTGCAAACCCTTCCAAAAACGAGAAGTGAATCTCGGGTCTCGATCAGACACGATAGACACCGGAGTGCCATGAAGTCTAACAATCTCTTGTGTGAACACTTCAGAAAGTTTGCTAACCGAAAATCCTTGCTGAATTGGGAGAAAGTGAGCCGACTTTGACAATCTGTCAACTACAACCCATATTGCATCATTCTTCTTAAATGTCCTTGGCAACCCTGTCACAAAATCCATGGAAATATCATCCCAATTCCATACAGGAATAGGTAGTGGCTGAAGCAACCCACTAGCTCTCTGATGCTCAATCTTGACCTGCTGACAAGTAAGGCAACGGCTAACATACTTAGCCACGTCTTCTTTCATACCATTCCACCAGAAATTCTGACGAAGATCACGATACATCTTAGTAGATCCTGGATGGATAGAGAACGGAGAACTATGTGCCTCAGCTAATAACGATTCTCGAAGAGAAGAATCATTAGGCACACATAAACGTTTACCACACCATATTACTCCATGCTCATCTATTCTGAATTCTGATTGCTTACCAATCTCCACATTTTGTAAGATTGCCCAGAGTTCACCATCGTCTTTCTGTGCGTTCTTAATCCGGAATATTAAGTCCGATTCAATCTGAAGACTAGCGAGATATCCGTCACTCTTGCCAATATGTAGGCCAATATTCAATCTATCAAGATCGGTAATGTTCTGAGGCTGTAGCTGTAGGGAGGCTACTGTTCCTGAGCTCTTCCTGCTAAGAGCATCAGCTACCACATTGGCCTTTCCCGGATGATATTGAATATTGGCATCATAATCTTTTAACAATTCTAACCATCTTCTCTGCCTCATGTTCAGTTCTTTTTGTGTGAAGATGTATTTCAAGCTCTTGTGATCAGTAAAAATATCACAAGTCTCTCCGTAAAGATAGTGACGCCATATTTTCAGCGCGAAAATAACAGCAGCGAGTTCAAGATCATGCGTAGGATAATTAACCTCATAAGGTTTCAACTGCCGCGAAGCATAAGCAATGACCTTACCATGCTGCATTAGCACACATCCGAGTCCCTTTTTAGAGGCATCGCTGTAAATCTGATATCCACCCGTACCCGATGGAAGTGTAAGAATCGGGGCAGACACCAATCTCTTCTTAAGCTCTTCGAAGCTTTTCTCCCGCTCATCATTCCAAGAGTACTTAACCCCTTTCCTTAGAAGTTGCGTAAGGGGTAAAGCAATAAAAGAGAACCCTTCGACAAATCTACGATAGTAACCAGCAAGACCAAGAAAACTCCGGACTTCTGTGGCTGAAGTAGGTCTTGGCCATTTAGTGATTGCCTCTATCTTTGCTGGATCTACCATAATACCATCTGCAGAGACCACATGACCCAGAAAGGCTACTTGACTCAACCAAAATTCACTTTTTGAAAACTTAGCATAAAGCTTCTTTTTACGCAGAGTTTCAAGCACGATACGAAGATGGTCTTCATGTTCCTTCTTACTCTTAGAATAGATAAGAATGTCATCTATAAACATGATGACGAACTTATCCAGATAGTCATGGAAAACTCGGTTCATTAGGTCCATGAAAACAGCTGGGGCATTCGTTAACCCGAACGGCATAACCAAGAATTCATAGTGACCATATCGCGTACGGAAGGCAGATTTAGGGACATCAGAATCTTTGATCTTTAGCTGATGGTAACCAGACCTCAGATCGATTTTAGAGAAACACTTTGCACCCTGAAGCTGATCAAATAAATCATCAATACGAGGCAGAGGGTAACGATTACGGATAGTGATCTTGTTGAGTTCTCTGTAGTCAATGCAGAGTCTCAAAGAACCATCTTTCTTCTTCACAAATAGGACCGGTGCACCCCAAGGTGAGACACTTGGTCTAAGAAATCCAAGATCTAATAACTCCTGTAATTGCTCCTTCAGTTCTTTGAGTTCAAGTGGTGCCATACGGTAAGGTGCCTTGGAAATCGGTTCAGCACCAGGAATAAGATCAATAGTGAATTCCACCTCGCGGTCTGGTGGAAGTCCAGGTAACTCCTTAGGAAACACATCGGGAAAATCACAAACAACCGGATAATCAGAAATGCTAGGCTCTTCAGGAGATAAAATTTTAACTGAAGCAAGGAATCCTGTAGCGCCGTGAAGTAGGGATTTACGAGGCTTAAGTGCTGAAATTATTTGTAGAGTTTTTCGAGGTTTAGTCCCCTGATAAATGAGTTCTGGATGATGGGGATCTCCAAACAGAATGCGACGAGTCTGACACTCAATTGTAACATGATGCCGAGTTAACCAGTCCATTCCCAAGATGATATCAAAATCTTCCATTTGCATGGGCAACAGATCCGCTGTAAGAATGAGCGATTCAACTCGGATCGGACAATCCTCATACACATGAGAGATTGTAACAGAGTTTCCCATAGGAGTCATAATATTCAAAGTATTTTCTAATAATGTTGGGCTCATCGTTAGATGTTTAAGAAAAGATTGAGAAACTATGGAGTGTGTTGCTCCAGTATCAAATAAGACTTGAACTTCACGAGTTCCTAACATGAGAGTACCAGAAACAGTACCTAAAGAATTTATGTTACCATGGCACACTTAGTAATAGATAACAAGCATAATTAGAATTGTAAGACTACTAGATTATTCAGATACGATAGATTCACATATGGGAGGAATATCAAGAGTCATACCTGGTGTGTTTGCTGCATCCTTTGCGTTCAGAGCAAACACTTGTCCTCCATTAGTAGGCTGTTTTGCACTATTCCCAGCCTTCCCTTTGTTATCAGGATACGGACAGTCTTTCAGTACATGGCCGGTCTTTCCACATCTAAAACAGGCTCCTGAAGCTCGCCGATAAACACCAAAATGACGTTTTCCACATGTAGTGCATACCGGGACTTGCTCTTGACCTTGGTTTTCGGCAGGTTTAGGATTCTGCTGTTTTTGTTTCCATTGATTACCTTGGCGGTTATTATTTCTGTTGAATTGGGCTTTTCGATCACCTGTATGGTGTTTCTCGCTTGAAGATTGCCCAGAAGGTGCGGTATGGTGTCCTTCACGATTTCTCTTTCGACTCTCCTCAGCTTTAGCTAACCTCTTCTTGTTTTCCATGTCAAGTGTTTTCACGGCATCAGCTACTTCATTGATATTGTTAAACCTTTGAGTCACTATCCACCTCCGAGTCCTCTCATGAACAGCCCATTTCAACTTTTCTGCTTGGGCCTCTGGGCTACCTGCAGCTTCCCCAAGAAAACTAGCCAACCTACAGAATCTTGCCATGAATTCTTGCCAAGGTTCACCATCTCGTTGCTCAATAGATGCATATTCCCGTGCATACTCACTTCGTTCCACTTCAGAGAAATACTTTCGGAAGAATATTGTGCGGAAATCGGCCCAAGTAAGGGTAGCAGCATAACCTTCTCCACCATGTGCAAGTTTTACCCCTTCCCACCAAACTAGAGCATCATCCTCCAGTTTGTAAGAGGCCAACCTGGTTTTAAATATGTCATCGACTCCTAGTACTTCGAATATCTTTTCCACATGGGCTATCCAGTTCCGAGCATCCGTCGGTGTAGCAGCATCACTAAAAGATCTTGGTCTTTGCTTCATAAAGCGTTCAAGCCAGACATGAATCTCAGCCACAGATGGTGTTGCATTTCCACCGGAAGATGGTCCAGTGTGGTTCCCGCCAGAAGGTGGCTCTGAGTTATTTCCACCGGGTGGAGGTCCTGTGTTGTTTCCCTCCGAATTCGCCTGTTGCATCTGCTGGATGACTGTTTGAGCAGTCTGAGTCATCAGATTAGGGAGTATTCCAGAAATAGCAGCGTTTACAGCATTAGCAACGAGGGTTTCAAGAGGAGTATCAGATGAGGGGCCACTCGATTTATTGCGGTTGTCACACGTCTCTTAGGGGCCATCTGAAATGAAAACATACGTGTGAACACTGGAATTTAGATTGGAAACAGAAATTAGATCCTAACCCAACGTCTACCCATTACCTCACAAGTTTATTATTAATGTTTAAGTTTTCTACAGGAAAGAGCCTTTGCTCTGATACCACAACTGTAACACCCCAGCCCGACAATGCTGACGTGTCACTATCACGGTAATCAAAATCCAAACGCATTCCCATTATTAAAACGATTACAAGTTCAAATTCCAAAACCTAATTAAAATGTTCAATACATTAATTAAAGTAACAGATAATCTTGGTCTTCAATTCACTCTTCACTGGTTTCCCGGATTACCCTGCTGACCTGACGTGCATGAAAACAAAAGCACGCCTGAGCATAACGCTCAGTGAACGGAATAGCGGATAACAAAAATAAACAGACATGACGATAATCAAAGAATCGGCAGATATCAAAAATAAACAGACATGGTGATAATCAAAGAATCGGCAGATATCAAAAATAAACAGACATGTGATAATCAAGGAATTGGCAGATATCAAAAATAAACAGACATGGTGATAACGGAGAATCAAAGATCATACGATATATATATATATCAAATAGAACATACGTCATAAGACATATATCAGATAGAACATACCCCGAGCTAATAATCATATCATATAATAACTGAACAGGGGGAACACAGGTAGTGAGCCCGTGAACCAATGTGAAATGGAGTATGGGCAGACATACAAACCATTCACCAGAGTCCTGAATGGAATGGTGTGTAACCATCCACCAGGAAATAACAGAACTAGCCTAGGATCGATCCATACGCCTCTGAGGAAATAATAATATAACCAGACATAATTTTAGAGTCCTCTTTAGAGACGCCGTGATCTCAGCTCACCGCCACGGTTGGTGCCACGTTATCGATGCCGCAATAACGCGTCTTGGTCACCCCCAAGATAGGGAGAGCTCGGGTAACAAATTCAGAAATATATATAGTAGTCAAGCTACTTATAACAGAATCAAAAGCAAATTATCAGGAATCAAAACTAGAAATGAACGGAAATCAGATACGAGACAGAAATCAGGAATCTGTAATGCAAAGTAACGGAACCAAAAGTAAATACTTATGATAACAAGGAAACAGAATCCGTACAATAAGTAACAGAACAAAAGTGAATATTATGATAACAGAATCCGTACTTCCAAGTAACGGAAAATATTATTTATACTAAGATATAAAGAATCAGGAATCCGTACTTTATACCCGAATGACAATAATCAGAAACAAAGTCTAGGCTCGGTTAACGCCGCGAGAACCTACGATAACGTAACGCAAATTATAGTTTGGATTTTCCTATTTTAAATTGGAAAAATTCCAGTTCTGCCCTTGTCTTTTCGCACACGTTAAAAATACTAAACGACGTTTAAAAATTCTGAAAATCTCCAGTTTACTAGATTAGTGATTTCTAAACAACTTTCATTTAGAAAAGTTTCTGATTTGGATTACCGAAATATGAGAAAAACGTGGATCTTTACAGCTGTGCAGAACTGCTAGCTGTTACGAAAACGACTATTTGGAGGTCTAAACGAATGAGTTTTTCTATGTTTTATATATCAACAGATTCGTTTTTCGACGAACTTCGTCATGGACATAAGGTTTAACTGATTTGGATCTGTTATGATAAAGTTATGGCCTCCGTAAGTTGGCTGTAAAATACGTATAAATCAAGGTATTTTGGTAAACCGTAAAATTATTTCTAGTTAAAATACGTCCGTTACGGGTCTGGAAATATTTTTATAAATAAGTATAAACCATGATTGACTTCTGAAAAATTTGGCTAATCATATTATTAATCCATTTGTCATTTATAAAATCACATCCCAAAACATTCATAAAAACTAGTTAAACGTGTAACTTGTTTAAAATGCTCGGTTAAGGTCTAAATCTTAATTTGGTCAAAATACTTATATTTCCAGTAGCTAAAACAATATCAAAATGGATTCCTATCAAGTTTGCTAAGTTAAGCAAGGAAAAATATGTTTAAAACGTAAACCGAATATAAACGAGCACTTATGCGAACGGGCATCCTATGATCAAAGGCAATGAACTAGAATACTAATTAGGATGTCTAAGATTCAAGGATAATATAATGGCTAATAACATCTTAATGATTCCCACTATTAAAGTTCATTTTTATAAAAATAAACTAATTATAACGTTTTCTTACTATTATACATAATAATTGTTAAGGTTTTTAAGTAAATAAATTTACAGAAAATAATCAGTTAACTTGTAAAATAAACAAGGTTTATAAAACTGTTTTCTAAAATTTTTAGGAATTTTACATAATTTTTTTAAAGCCCAAAAAGGCTTAAAAAAATGGTTGTAGGTGCCCGGGTTCGAACCCGGGACCTCAAAGTTAACAAGGAAGCACAGAACCAGTAAACCAAAGGCCGTGGCCGCGTTATAACTGCCCTTTTAATTCTTAAAACCATTCTTAAAGAGAAACCCCCAAATTGCAAGAACCCTAACCCGAATTCAATCCTAATTGACCCTGAATTCGACTATGTTAACTGTATTGATCTTAGGGCTTTTGTTCCTAGATTAAAATCGAGCATATATATGGGTTTAATTACCTGACTTGGAGTTCGATTGATGATAAACCCACGAAGAACAGGTCGCGCTTGAGGAGGACTCGATTCGATGCCCAAATCACGATGATAATCAAATTCGTTCTACAGGAAGCTCCGAATAGTTCAAATGATGAAAAGCCCTCTATCAAATTCGAATCAAATTGGCCGGAGGATGGTGTTCGAGTATGTTGCAGGTCCGCGACTTTGAAGGAATCGAACAGAATGATTTGGTGAATTGCAAGTGTAATTTAGATTGTTAATAGCTTAGAAACAGATATATGATCGTTTAGATAAAGTTAATTGAATTATTATATATGTCTAGTGCGATTTGAAACGTGGGTGGTCGGCCGAAAAAGAAAAAGAAATCGGTTTAGATCGCACTCAAATCGAATCAACTTTTAGTGGGGTATTGTTCGAATCATGTTCACGAACGTAATGGGACCGGTTTGGGTTAAAATGGTCAAGTTTTGAGGGGTTTGGGGAGTCGCCGGCGCCGACCGGCTTTGGCCGGAAAAACCCGCCGGATTTGCGGGTAGAGGAGAGAGAGACAGATTTGATTTTTTTTTATTTTACACAACTAGTCCCTGTGGTTTATGTTTCTTTCATTTGGGACCCAAACTTATTAATTTAAGTTTCAAAAATGGCACAAATGCCCCCTGCATTTTTATTACTATTATTATTATTATTACTATTATTTATTTTGGGTATTATAATCTAACTGACTTATGCGACTGGGGAATGCGAATGAGACTCAACCGTGCGATTGAAGTCAACCGGACGATTGAAGTGTGCGACTGAGTTCACACGTGCGATTGAGGTCAATCGTGCGTATGAACCTATGCGTATGAGTTCAGTCGTACGAATGAACTATACGACTGAGCTGGACCGAACGAACAAGCTTAAATGTGCGAATGAATAGGCAATTGGACCAATCGTGCGAATGGGCTATGAGTATGAAGTTCAGTCGTGCGATTGGATCAATCGTGTGACTGAGACGTCTGACTTCGAAATCTTTCAAAAAATTTCACTCGATTCGAATAAAAACACGATTTTGAAAACCCTAGACGGCTAGAACTCGATAAATACGAACTTTTGAACACGAACACTCGTAAAATCGAACTTTTAATGCAAAAAGAACGGATCTTTGATTGAAAAACGTTGATTTTTGCAAAAATGTGATTGAATCCTCGTAGAATCGAGAGCAAAAGCTCTGATACCACTTGTTAGAACCGAGTACGAACTGGTACTAACCGAATCTACGTGAAACCAGATCAAATAGTGCGGAATCCTATTTGATTGGCGATCCAATCAAGGAAAACGTTAATCTGATCAAAACTAACGATTAGAAAACGTTAAGAATTGATTAGGAATGATCGGAAAAGCTCTATGAAGTTGGAAGGGACGAATTGGACGTTCTGGGACAGCTAGGGTTGTGAATTCTCGAAGTGTTTTGTTTTTTAACGAATTAAGTGGTATTTATAGGTTTGGTGTCTTCATTCGTGCGACTGAACCATCAGCATGGTTCAGTCGTGCGACTGAAGCATACGGTTGATCAATTCCTACGACTGAAGGTCCAGTCGTGCGACTGAGTCAATCACATATCACAATCGTGCGACTGATCCAATCTCCTGGTTCAGTCATGCGACTGGTCCATTAGCATGAAGTGTTCATGCGTATGGTCCATTAGCATGGTCCATTCGCATGAAAACTTCATACAATTCACAAACCTATATAGTTAGTTCAATATGCGTTATCACACAATAACCAATGAAACATTAAACATTATAAGCATCAACTACATATTGTATTTCATTTATATCCATTCAATAACACATATTCACTCATTCAAGAGTCTTTCATTACATATATCAAATGATTACATCAGTATAACAAAATGAAAGTCATTAAACATTAAAGTACACTAGAACTGGAACAAGGGACATGTGTACCAACACAATCTGCTTTCAATCATACTTACAACATAAATCTAGCATTTCTAAGCATTAAAAACAACTTTACAACCATAAAACATAAACATTCAAGCATACATACATACGGGTTCATACATAAATCATTTAAAAAACATTTTAACATACTCCCATATATATTAAACCGAACCAATTCTGCAATGAAATGCTTACCAATTATGCAAAGAAATGCTTACCAAGATCAAAAACTGTAACACCTGGATATTTTTAATAGATGAGAAAGAAATAATAAACGGAAATAAAAGAAGGAAGTATAATTTAACCCAAAGTTTAGGGGTTAAAAGTGTCAAAATGACAAAAAGTATCAAAAGTTGGTACAAAAGTGAGCATGGCCGCCCACTCTAATCTGCACATCAACTTTCTTTCGGTTTTAGAGAGAGAAAGAGGAGAGAGTTCAAGTTTCTACAGAGAAGAAGAAGAGGAATTCGAATTCAAGGTAAGAATTTGTTGTTTTAAGTGTTCTTGACTGATTTTCAATCTTGGTTACATGCTTATATGTGCTTGTTGGGTTCGGTTGTGTGTTTTTGGTGGGTTTTTATTAGGTGCTTGAGCTCATAACAAACGGGTTTGAAGAAGTCTACCCAACAGTTTGACAAAGTTGAGTTCTAGAAACCCCCTTTTTAACATGTTTTAACTAATTTTGGGGCTGAAAAAACATGTATGTATGTTTTTATAAAAATGGGTTTTTGTTACCCGTATGTGTGTGTGAATGTCTATGTCGGTGGGTGTGTATTTTGGGTGAATATGATTATGTTATGAATGTGTTTTGTTGCTTAGTGTCACACCCCCGGGCCCAGGTAGGGTGGGACGTCACAGATTAGCAGCAACATATATGGCAGCGGAAACAAACCATTATAAGAGCTCAAAGGGGGAGAACATCACATGGCATTTGAAGTTTTAAAAAACACTGGGCTGGAAACAGATCCAGCCCCAAATGTTTACATGTTCTACATAATTTAAATAGTCATAGTATCACATTGTTCAAGTCACAAATTGGTCACACACACAAACATTGCCATGGTCTCGGGGTTGAGTCTAAGTCGTCCATAAGCTAAGAGTCTTCACAGGTTACCTGAAACATGCTCAAAAGAAAAGAGTGTCAACTAAAAAGTTGGTGAGTTCAAGCGCTTAAAGTTTCAAAACAAATAAAAGGAACTACAATAGTTCACAGTAAAGGTTTTAGAATCCAGTGTGATAGTTTATAAAAATCTCATTCGATTTTAATAACACCGTTTTTAGTATTAGTCATTGTGGGGTATCACAATCAACCCTGCACTTGGTCCCCGGCTGGCCTCTTCTAAAGTTATGTTGTACCGGATATTCCTGTAGGAAAGGACCAAGCCTCAGAATAGTGAACCATTCCTGCTAGGATGGCTCACCGTAGTATCTTACTCAAAACCTGTTACATGCCACAAACGACCCCTCAGGATCTCAGTGGCGTACCTCCCTGTAGCGGCAGCCACTGTGCGTGGGGGATTCCCCAAATAGATCTATTCACGTAAGAACAAGCGGTTCAGAAAAGAATTAATGATCGTGACAAAAAGTCTCAGCAGGTATTCAAAAAGTCCCACATACTAGCATCAAGTAAGCACAAACATAGTTCATAGAACAAGAGATCGTGCAAAACAGTAAACAGTATCACACATAAGAATTTTAGTTTAAAGGAGCATGCTTCATCCCCAAAACAAAAGTAAAAAGGGGGACACGAGAACTCACCTTAGGTGTCAAGCAAATAGAAATTCTTCGCGTGCCGGGAATAGCTCAAATCTAGCACCCTAATATGAATGTATTAAGTGATTAGCTACTACTCTAAACCTATTTAAGGAGCAACAATAGTGCCTAAGACTTAAATAGACGCTTTCGGTTTTGATTCAATTAGGTTTGCGTAAAAAGTTTCCTTTTAAGGAAAGTCAAGGTTTTTCATGGAATCAACGGTTTCTACCATACTAGACCAGGGATATATAGTAGTTATTCCATTTAAGGGGGACAATGAACTTATGGGAGTTGGTTATGAAATTTTGTAAAATTTGCAGTCTTGCCCCTGAATTTTCAAAATTGACAATTTCTATCCTTAAGTTTGGTTTCTTGCATTAAATGTCCTCTATTCTTAAAAATCAGGTTCAAGACTTTAATTCAACTTAGTTCTAAGGACTTGTTACCAAAATTTCAGTTTATAGACTCGGTTTCTAAAATACGCGTTTAACGTTGCCGGTTACGGTAAAACCGAACGGTTTAAAATGGTTATTTATGAATTTTCACCTTTTTGGAGTCTAGGTCCAGTAGCTATTTCTTAAAATCATTTTTATGAGTTTCAAACCTTTTAGATTATAAAAATTTGTTTCTTAAAAGTAGAAAGGCTCGTTTTTACGTTTTAAACCGTTAAAACACGTTTTAGTCGGGTTTGACCATTTTAAAGGCTTGTTTCACCACCCATTTTACCTTTGAGGTTATTTTATCTATTAACCTACTGGAAAGTAATGATTTTTATAAATTGTAGCATTTAACCCATTTATCTTAGGTTTTTCCTTAAAAACGTCTTTCGGTTTACACCCGGTTTCACTACAAATCCATTTAAAATTATCTTTTGACCACTAAAACTTTACATTGACTCCAGAACACTTTATTTATCCATTTAGAACCTGGAATTTTCTTTAAAACGTTTATGGTCCATGTTTCCCATTTTTAAGTCATTTTAACACGTTTTTCGGGTCCCGAATGTGACCAAACTAGGCCTAAACACATTTTGTCCTTTGTTCCAGAGGTCATGCCATGTCATTAAACTTAATATACACCAAAACTTACTGAAATGACAGTCCCAAACGTTGCCTAGTTGTTCTATACATCCATGGACTTTAAAACATGAAGAAAGTGTCATATATGGCCATTACACATGTGTAAATCCTTGTAACTTGAGTTTAACCATTACTTTAACTTTATCTAACTTAAAAATCAGATTATTACGGTGTCTTAAAAGTCATTTTGAGCAGATTAAGACCCTTGTCTAAGAGGTTTTTCAAGAAATGACTAAAAGAAGTTACTACTAGTTGAATGAAGCATTGTTCAAGGTGTAGGGCATACTTTTACCACATGTAGGTGGTGTACACCCTTGGGGACTTAAAAAACAGGTTGTTTATAGTCTTAGAACCCATTAATATGCAGGTTAGACGTTTAGTTTTGAAGGGTTACAAGATTCACAAGCGCATGGTGACAAAACACCAAAAAGAGGGTTTTCAAGGGGGTAAATCGGATTCTACCCCTTGGAATGAGCATTATAACGTGTGGTATACCTTCAAGATCGTGGGGAACTACTCAAGAACAAAGTGAGGGTGAGATGTTTCTGCTATAACAAGAAAAAGATGGGTTTTTAGGTGAAAAATGAAGACAATCCCAAGAAATGACCAAAACCGACATATTGAGCTTACACACGATATATCTTGCGGTTTAAGAGGTGTAGAACGTTGTGGATGGTTGGAATCTTCTTGGATGAGGCTGGAGAAGTCGAAAACAAGCTGGAGACCTCAAGCTTTGCACGTTCTCAGCTTCAAAACTTCATCAAAAGTCCACCTTTGCTGCTGTTTGCTGCTGGCCGATTGTTGTGCTTGTTGTTGCTCACGGTTTTCGGGCTGAAAATGGAGAGGATTTTGGAAGAGAATAAGTGTGTTTTCTGCAGGAATTTCGTGAATGAGAGAGGAGGAGAGAATGAAGAGCTATGCAAATGAATTTGCATGAAACTTGAGTGGTGTGTTAAGGTGGTCAAGCATGTGAAGAAAGCAACAATTTCTATTGGGGGAGAGGGGTGGCCGATTCTTGGCTTGTCCCCTAGTGTCAAATTTAAATTTTAATTTTAATTAATTAATTGTAGGGTAGGTTTTATAAAATGGTAGTATTTTTGGTGGTATAAGTTGTTAGTAAATTGACTAAGTATTATGCATGGTAATGCATACTTAATTCCGAAAATTTCAAGTGTGTGTGTGCACACATATATTTTTAATTGTTTCAATTGATATTCTTAATTCTAGCTACGGTGACTAATTAATATTCCCGGGCATGAATTTTCTAAAATGGCAAAACTTAGAATGACTAATTTCACGTAAATCACATAGAATCATAAAAATTGATCAAATAAAAATTAGTGATTCTAACACTCTTGATATAATTAAATTGTTTCCATTATTAGTACTTATAAGACGGGATATGATGCAATTAAATTAGGGTTTAGAATAGTGACCTTGGGACCGGTTGTCACATTCTCCCACCGTTTTGGAAATTTCGTCCCGAAATTTTAACTTCGCTTAGCGTTGGTACGGGTGGGTTTAAAGAGTTGCGGGAAGTTCTTCCTCATCTCGTCTTCACATTCCCAAGTGAATTCCGGCCCTCGTCTCGAGTTCAATCTAACCTTAACATTGGGTATGCGGCTTCGTCTGAGTTGCTTGACCAAGCGGTCCGTGATCTCTATCGGCTCCTCCATGAAGTTCAGCTTATCATTAATTCTTGTCTCCTTCAATGGTAGCTCCAATGTTTTGTCTACCAGGCATTTCTTCAAGTTTGACACGTGGAAGGTGTCATGTATATAACTCAATTTCTAAGGTAGTTTCAATTTGTAAGCCACGAGACCAATTCTTGCTAGTATTTTGAATGGTCCAATGTATCGTGGGCTTAACTTGCCTCTTTTTTCGAACCTCACTGTTCCTTTCCACGGTGCTACCTTCAGCATTACCCTATCACATATCTGAAACTCTAACGGTTTCCGTCTTCTGTCAGCGTACTTCTTTTGACGATCCCTGGCCGCCCGTAGACGTTCCTTGATCTTGAAAATCTTATCAGTGGTCTCCAATACGATGTCGGGTCCCAATACTTGACTATCACCAATTTCATTCCAACTCAAGGGTGACCGACATTTCCTACCATAGATAGCCTCATACGGAGCAGCATTGATACTTGCATGGTAACTGTTGTTATAGGAGAACTCCACCAATGGAAGGTGATTATCCCAGTTCCAACCAAAATCAATTACGCATGCCCTCAGCATATCTTCTAGGGTTTGAATAGTCCTCTCGCTTTGACCGTCAGTTTGCGGGTAGTACGCCGTACTTAAGTCCAGACGGGTTCCTAGCGCTCGTTGAAGTGATTTCCGGAAACGCGAAGTAAAATGACTATCACGATCGGAGATTATTGATAGTGGCACACCATGCCTAGCCACTATTTCATTGATATACAGTTGAGCCAGTCTTGACATGTCATAATCTTCCCAAATTGGTAAAAAGTGAGCTGCTTTGGTTAGTCTATCCACTATCACCCAAATGGCATCATGACCCCTGGATGTTCTGGGTAACTTGGTAACAAAGTCCATTGTGACGTTATCCCATTTCCATTCCGGGATTTCTGGCTGCTGTAATATCCCTGATGGTTTTTGATTCTCGGCTTTTACCATGGCACAGGTTAGGCACTTACTGACATACATAGCGATTGATTTCTTGATTCCAGGCCACCAGAAAAGTGTCTTCAAATCTCGGTACATTTTATCACTCCCAGGGTGAACTAAATACCTAGACTTGTGAGCTTCATCGAGAATCACCTCTCGAATTCCCCCATGTTTTGGCACCCAAGTTCTCCCTTCGCACTTATATGTACCATCAGTTCTCATTTCAAATCGTTTTTCCATTCCCGTTAGTCCTTCTCCTGCTAGGTTTTCCTCCTTTAACGCTTTGCCTTGAGCTTCTTTCAGCCTTGCGACTAGGTCTGTGTACACACTTATCCTTAAAGCTCGTACACGAAGAGGTTTTTCTCTCTCTTTTCTGCTCAAAGCATCTGCCACCACATTGGCCTTTCCGGGATGATAACGGATTTCACACTCATAGTCGTTTAACAGCTCAACCCATCTTTTTTTACGCATGTTTACCATTTTCTGGTCGAGAATGTGTTGCAAACTTCGATGGTCAGTGTAGATGATACACTTCGTGCCATAGAGGTTTTGCCTCCACATTTTGAGAGCAAACACCACGACACCTAATTCCAGATCGTGCGTAGTATAGTTCTTCTCGTGATCATTTAGCAGTCTAGATGCATAGGTAATAACCTTGTTGCGTTTCATTAGCACGCAACCTAACCCTTGACGCGAGGCGTCACAATAAACTACGAAGTCTTCGACTCCTTCTGGAAGGGCCAAAACAGGTGCACTGCATAGTTTTTTCCTTAAGCGTCTCGAATGCTTCATCTTGCTCGGATTCCCATACAAAGGCTTTGTCCTTCTTAGTCAGTGAGGTCAATGGTTGCACAATTCGTGAGAAGTCCTTTATGAATCGTCGGTAGTATCCAGCCAATCCTAGGAATTGCCTAATCTCAGTGGGAGTCTCAGGAATTTTCCAATTCTTTATAGCTTCAATCTTGGAAGGGTCAACTTGAATCCCATTCTCATTCACTACATGCCCTAAAAATTGGATCTCTCGCATACAAAATTCACATTTAGAAAGTTTGGCATATAGTTGTTCATTCTTGAGTAACTCAAGGATCAGTCTGAGATGCTTCTCGTGTTCTTCTTTATTACTGGAGTAGATCAGAATGTCGTCGATGAACACAATCACAAACTTGTCAAGATATGGGCGGCATACACGATTCATGAGATCCATGAATGCTGCTGGTGCATTAGTCAGTCCAAAGGGCATGACTAAGTACTCATAGTGCCCATACCTAGTTCGGAAAGCCGTTTTGGGTATGTCTTCTTCTCTTATCTTCAGTTGGTGGTAACCGGATCTCAAATCTATCTTGGAGAATTAGCTTGCTCCTTGAAGTTGATCGAATAGGTCGTCTATCCTCGGGAGAGGGTACCGGTTCTTTATAGTCAACTTATTTAACCACATCGGGTTCCTTTCGGGCTCCAGCTGGATCCATCACAAAAGCTCTTCCCTTGGGCTTATTGGTTCGGTTGTCCTTGTTTCTTCCTAACTTGGGGCATTTGTTCCTCATATGCCCGGGGTCCCCGCACTCATAGCATTGTTTTCCAGGCTTGTAGGTACAGTCTTTAATCAGGTGACCAGGTTTCTAGCATCGATAACAAGGCATGGGATTGCACTCCCCTTGGTGATGAAGCTTGCATTTATCACAGAAGGGGCTTGTGCCCAGATACAACCTCCTTGCCTTTCCACCATGGTCATTTTGTCTCGCTTCTTCTCTAGGCTTCTTGTTTGAACCGCTACTGCTACCGACCATCTTCCTAGTATCAACCCACTTCCTCTTTTCTTCCACAACCTTCTTCTTGTCCTTAATTTTACCATGTTCAATTCACCCCGCTCTAACTAGGTCGTCGATCAGACTACTGGTAAGGTCGACCGCCGCCTGTATGGTTGTAGGCCTGGATGACCGAACCATGCCCCTTACCCTTGGGTGTAACCCCCAGATGAAGCGGGCCACGCCCTTGGATTCTGGCATCACCAGGTGTGGTACCAGTCGGGACAATGCAAGGAACTGGTTGATGTATTCGGTGTAGTTCGGACCCCTCATCTCCAAACTCAGAAAGCTAGCCTCCAGTTTCTCTAGTTGGTTGATCGGGCAGTACTTGTTGGTGATTAGCTCCCTGAAATCAGACCAGTTCATCCTTCCCACGGCATCCCGGCCTCAAGGCTGGATGATGGTTTTCCACCACTCAAGTGCTAGTCCCTTGAGAGATTGAGAAGCAAACCTCACGATGTGTTCCAACTTGCATTCACTGATGTCTAACATAGCTTTGATTTCGTCCAGCCATCTATAGGTTTCAATTGCACCCTCGGTGCCATGGAAGTCCTTTGGTTTGCAAGCCATGAATGTTTTGTAGGAGCACCCTTTCCTCATAGCTACAGATTCTTCGTTGTTGGCAGCCCCAGTACCACCTCCGGCGTCATCCCGGTCAGCATTGATTTGAGAAATGATGGTTGGTATAGCGTTTGCAATCTGCTATGCCACAAGATTTGCCATCCTCTCGTCATTTGCAGAGTTAGCATTCTCCCCGATGGGAGTCCTTGGAGGAGTAGGTGGTTGGTTTCTGGTTCGCCTTGCTCCTTCGTGACGACCTCGGTTTGCTGCTTGCCTTCCGATGTGAGTTCCTCTTCTGGTAGGCATTCTGATAGTACTACAGACAAAGTCATTTTAGTATCTTATAAATTTGTTTCGAATAATCTATGCATCAATTCCCTACAGGGCTTCCCCTATGCGAAGAGAGGATATGGTGTATAATTGCACACAACTTAACAAGTTCCACAGATTACCAATTTAAACAGTTTTAAGCAGTCATAAAGAATAACATGGCCCAACACCAAGAATAAGCAACACATGATAGACAATCATAAATGGTTCAACAACATTGCATCATACGAATCAATTCAAAAGAAGACAAGGTTCATAGTTTCAGAGTCTACCTCTTACAAAGTGGAAGGTTCCATCACCCCCATAAATAATAATAGTTTCTCAAATAGATAGATTGTTTCTCAGATAGTTTTGGCAGCCTACTGCCGTGTATCCTTAATACCAGATGCATCACCCCTGCCATTTCTTCTTCAACCAGCCGAACCATCCCGAGCTTTACTTCTTCTGCTCTTTCTCCAGGCGCTGGACATTGTGAGTTGCCATCATTGCTTGGAATTGGGCAGATTGGGAGGTCCACATGGCGTGTTGTAAGGTCAACTCATGACGCTGGATAGTCCTCAGTATCTCACTCAAGGTGGGGTCTGATGGGCCAAAGTCCCTAGCCCACCGGCTAGACTGGGAGTGCTGGTCTCCAGCGAACACGCTAGGGCCATCATGCATGACATGCCTAGATGGCATCCAGTACTCATCATAAGGTAGACGTCTAGGTGGTGCGAGCATAGAGGGTGCTGGTGTCGGGGTCCTATCATAAGGAGGTGGAGTAGGAGGCATCCTAAATGAAACAGAAGGACCTGGCCTAGTACTCTTCCTAGGTCGAGTAACTACACGGGTACCCCCGCTCCTAATGGGTGGAATAGGTGTGAGAGTGGGTGCTGCTACATGTGGCGAGTTGGATCGCGTCCGGCTCATGACAGGTGATGTATGTGATGACTCCTTGGACGGCTCAGTGTCGTCGGAAGTCGCGGATAGCCACCCTGGGTGTCCACATCTCCGCAGGTATGCCTCGTACTCAGTTTGGGGCTTCCTCCTCAGTGTCCCAACAGGGGAAATCTCATCAACTGGATGTGCGGGTGCCTTACCTCTTTCAGCCATAGTAGTTTCCTGTAGTAAGACATCATGAGTAAGTTGGTTTCTCATAGCTCATGATAGTCTTAATAATAATAATATACTCATAGTACTAGTGATGGCATTAGTATCAGGGATCTCTTTGTATCCCCTATCCATGATGTTAGAATCAATTGTTTCTCATAATAGTGTCAGGCAAAACATTTCATATAAAAAAAATTAATTTCAAATCCCCAGTCAAAAATAGATTTCAAGGTTAATCAACGTCAAACAGAAAGGTCCAACTTAACTTAGAGGTCCATGATGGAAATTACGCGCCGGGTAAATTCATGATTACGTTGATCAGGCGTAATCATCAATTTACCCAACCCGATCATTCCAACACTTTCCCACAAGAACAGTCCTAGGGTATCAGGGTTGTAGCCTAGGGTCTACTATGTTATTCCCTACTTTTCTACAACCTTTGGCTCTGATACCAATCTGTCATACCCCCGGGCCCAGGTAGGGTGGGACGTCATAGATTAGCAGCAACATATATGGCAGCGGAAACAAACCATTATAAGAGCTCAAAGGGGGAGAACATCACATGGCATTTAAAGTTTTAAAAGACACCGGGTTGGAAACAGATCCAGCCCCAAATGTTTACATGTTCTACATAATTTAAATAGTCATAGTATCACATTGTTCAAGTCACAAATTGGTCACACACACAAACAATGCCATGGTCTCGGGGTTGAGTCTAAGTCATCCATAAGCTAAGAGTCTTCACAGGTTACCTGAAACATGCTCAAAAGAAAAGAGTGTCAACTAAAAAGTTGGTGAGTTCAAGCGCTTAAAGTTTCAAAACAAATAAAAGGAACTACAATAGTTCACAGTAAAGGTTTTAGAATCCAGTGTGATAGTTTCTAAAGATCTCATTCGATTTTAATAACATCGTTTTTAGTATCAGTCATTGTGGGGTATCACAATCAACCCTGCACTTGGTCCCCGGCTGGCCTCTTCTAAAGTTATGTTGTACCGGATATTCCCGTAGGAAAGGACCAAGCCTCAGAATAGTGAACCATTCCTGCTTGGATGTCTCACCGTAGTATCTTACTCAAAACCTGTTACATGCCACAAATGACCCCTCAGGATCTCAGTGGGGTACCTCCCTGTAGCGGCAGCCACTGTGCGTGGGGGATTCCCCAAATAGATCTATTCACGTAAGAACAAGCGGTTCACAAAAGAATTAATGATCGTGACAAAAAGTCTCAGCAGGTATTCAAAAAGTCCCACATACTAGCATCAAGTAAGCACAAACATAGTTCATTGAACAAGAGATCGTGCAAAATAGTAAACAGTATCACACATAAGAATTTTAGTTTAAAGGAGCATGCTTCATCCCCAAAACAAAAGTAAAAAGGGGGACACGAGAACTCACCTTAGGTGTCAAGCAAATAGAAATTCTTCGCGTGCCGGGAATAGCTCAAATCTAGCACCCTAATATGAATGTATTAAGTGATTAGCTACTGCTCTAAACCTATTTAAGGAGCAACAATAGTGCCTATGACTTAAATAGACGGTTTCGGTTTTGATTCGATTAGGTTTGCGTAAAAAGTTTTCTTTTAAGGAAAGTCAAGGTTTTTCATGGAATCAACGGTTTCTACCTTACTAGACCAGGGATATATAGTAATTATGCCATTTAAGGGGGACAATGAACTTATGGGAGTTGGTTATGAAATTTTGTAAAATTTGCAGTCTTGCCCCTGAAGTTTCAAAATTGACAATTTCTATCCTTAAGTTTGGTTTCTTGCATTAAATGTCCTCTATTCATAAAAATCAGGTTCAAGACCTTGATTCAACATATTTCTAAGGACTTATTACCAAAATTTCAGTTTATAGACTCGGTTTCTAAAATACGCGTTTAACGTTGCCGGTTACGGTAAAACCGAACGGTTTAAAATGGTTATTTACGAATTTTCACCTTTTTGGAGTCTAGGTCCAGTAGCTATTTCTTAAAATCATTTTTATGAGTTTCAAACCTTTTAGATTATAAAAATTTGTTTCTTAAAAGTAGAAAGGCTCGTTTTTACGTTTTAAACCGTTAAAACACGTTTTAGTCGGGTTTGACCATTTTAAAGGCTTGTTTGACCACCCATTTTACCTTTGAGTTTATTTTATCTATTAACCTACTGGAAAGTAATGATTTTATAAATTGTAGCATTTAACCCATTTATCTTAGGTTTTTCCTTAAAAACGTCTTTCGGTTTACACCGGTTTCACTACAAATCCATTTAAAATTATCTTTTGACCACTAAAACTTTCCATTGACTCCAGAAGACTTTATTTATCCATTTAGAACCTGGAATTTTCTTTAAAACATTTATGGTCCATGTTTCCCATTTTTAAGTCATTTTAACACGTTTTTCGGGTCCCGAAAGTGACCAAACTAGGCGTAAACACATTTTGTCCTTTGTTCCAGAGGTCATGCCATGTCATTAAACTTAATATACACCAAAAATTACTGAAATGACAGTCCCAAACGTTGCCTAGTTGTTCTATACATCCATGGACTTTAAAACATGAAGAAAGTGTCATATATGGCCATTACACATGTGTAAATCCTTGTAACTTGAGTTTAACCATTACTTTAACTTTATCTAACTTAAAAATCAGATTATTAGGGTGTCTTAAAAGTCATTTTGGGCAGATTAAGACCCTTGTCTAAGAGGTTTTTCAAGAAATGACTAAAAGAAGTTACTACTAGTTGAATGAAGCATTGTTCAAGGTGTAGGGCATACTTTTACCATATGTAGGTGGTGTACACCCTTGGGGACATCAAAAACAGGTTGTTTATAGTCTTAGAACCCATTAATATTCAGTGTAGACGTTTATTTTCGAAGGGTTACAAGATTCACAAGTGCATGGTGACAAAACACCAAAAAGAGGGTTTTTAAGGGGGTAAATCGGATTCTACCCCTTGGAATGAGCATTATAACGTGTGGTTTACCTTCAAGATCGTGGGGAACTACTCAAGAACAAAGTGAGGGTGAGATGTTTCTGCTACAAAAAGAAAAAGATGGGTTTTTAGGTGAAAAATGAAGACAATCCCAAGAAATGACCAAAACCGACATAGTGAGCTTACACACGATATATCTTGCGGTTTAAGAGGTGTAGAACGTTGTGGATGGTTGGAATCTTCTTGGATGAGGCTGGAGAAGTCGAAAACAAGCTGGAGACCTCAAGCTTTGCACGTTCTAAGCTTCAAAACTTCATCAAAAGTCCACCTTTGCTGTTGTTTGCTGCTGGCCGATTGTTGTGCTTGTTGTTGCTCACGGTTTTGGGGCTGAAAATGGAGAGGATGGAGAGGATTTCGGAAGAGAATAAGTGTGTTTTATGAAGGGAATTTCGTGAATGAGAGAGGAGGAGAGAATGAAGAGCTATGCAAATGAATTTGCATGAAACTTGAGTGGTGTGTTATGGTGGTCAAGCATGTGAAGAAAGCAACAATTTCTATTGGGGGAGAGGGGTGGCCGATTCTTGGCTTGTCCCCTACTGTCAAATTTAAATTTTAATTTTAATTAATTAATTGTAGGGTAGGTTTTATAAAATGGTTGTATTTTTAGTGGTATAAGTTCTTAGTAAATTGACTAAGTGTTATGCATGGTAATGCATACTTAATTCCGAAAATTTCAAGTGTGTGTGTGCACACATATATTTTTAATTGTTTCAATTGATATTCTTAATTCTAGCTAGGGTGACTAATTAATATTCCCGGGCACGAATTTTCTAAAATGGCAAAACTTAGAATGACTAATTTCACGTAAATCACATAGAATCATAAAAATTGATCAAATAAAAATTAGTGATTCTAACACTCTTGATATAATTGAATTGTTTCCATTATTAGTACTTATAAGACGGGATATGATGCAATTAAATTAGGGTTTAGAATAGTGACCTTGGGACCGGTTGTCACACTTAGAATGTAAGGACTGAGCTTAGAACATGTTAGATCTGAATTTGGGACTGAGATTATGTTGATTTGGATGAGTCGGTTGCCCATGCGCCTAAATAGTGGCCCATGCGCCCAACGGTCAAAAACTGCCTAAGTGTTCCCAGACGTCCAAAGTCCATGCCCCTAAATTGTGCCCGAACGCCTAAGGGCCCATGCGCCTAAGTCAGGCCCATGCACCTGAATAGTGTCCAAGCGCCCATAAGGCCCATGCGCCTAAGTGTTTATGATTTAAGTATAAGTTCAGGCGCCTACACAGTGGTAAAACGTCCAAACAGGGCTGAAACGCCCAAATAGTCCTCATGCGCCCAAACACTTAGAATTATTTCTGAATTTTTAGGAAAAACCAAAATTGTAGGGTTTGACCCTGGTTTGACCCATGGGCTATGGTTACCCATTTTAAGCATGATTATGTGATGGTCTAGAGTTATAGTATGTATGATTGATGTATGGTATGCATAATGTGTTATCTTTTAATGACATTCAAACGTACGTATATTTTATTATAAAATATGATAAATATTATGTTATTACTTTACGTAGTATGACAAATGTATGAAAGAATGTAAAGAATAACGTAACAAAGTGAAAGATAACAAAGATGAAAAGTAAAACATAATGAATGAAAGAATGGCTTGCAAGCAAATAAAAAGGAGGTGCATGACCATGTTGTCGTTAGCTCAACTGTGTGCGGTTTTAATAACCTGAATGATGCATGCAGGGTCAATCATTGAGATTGACAAGAACTTTGTGGTATGCCCTAGTTGACTGGGTCAGCTTCGTGCATAATGTTCGTGAGTTAATTACCGTAGGCCCAACATCAGCTTCATGAACAATGTTCAGGGTATTGCCAATTGGTCTGAATGAAAGGGAGAGATGACTTGCCCTAGGTGACTGGGTCAGCTTTGCACAATGTTCGTGAGTTAATTACCACAGGCCCAACATCAGCTTCGTGCACAATGTTCGGGGTATTGTTCATCGATCCGTATGAAAGTAAAAGAAATGACGTTATGTACGAAAAGAAAATAAGGACAGTAAAGAATAATGTAACGTACGATATGAAAGTATGAGAATGAAAGTAAGAGATAGTGTAAAGTAAGAAACGAAAGAATGTATACGAAAGAGAACGTTAATGAAAAGCATGAAATGAAAGTAAGTACATGTAAGTGAATGCTAATGAAAAGAATGGAACGAAAGTACGAATAAGATGATGAAAGATAACGACTGATAATGAAAAATAATAACGATATTATCTATTTGTACGTATGATGTATGATTGCGTATGAAAGCAAGAATGGTTTTAACGAAAGTAAAGTATGTTATATTTTTATAAAACATAGACTCACTCAGCAACACTGACTTTTATTTATTTTCCAGTTGGCAGGTAAGAGTTGCTAAGGATGGCACGGAGCAGCTACTTGACATTTTTGGGATGACATCCATTTGTATAACAATGATGTTTTTATGATGTAATGTAATTATGATATTTTGTAACGGTTACTAAATTGTATTATTTTGCAAAAGCTGTCATCAATATATGAAATGGTTTTAATTAATTTCCACTACGATGCTTTAAATAAGCGTATGGTTTATGTGCGATGAATGACCAATTGTGAGGTGCCCGGGAACGGGGCCTTACAAGTTGGTATCAGAGCCAAAGTTTAAGTGAAATGGGTAAATATTTTCAAAAGAAACCTAAAATTAAACTGAGCATGGGACAAAGGGAAGGGAATCCAGTCTGAGTAGCTACGTGCCATCAGGTATTTTCTTTAATGTTAACTAGTATTATGTGCGCATGTTATTAGATCTATTTGCCCTTAGTAGATTTAGATACTCATGTAATCAGGATAGGAAATGCTTAGGGTATGAGGAGTAAAGTAAGTGACTAATCACAACTGGCCACTGTAATTAGGGACTTACTATACTTGACATAATCCAAGCTATTACCTGGAATGACCGTGTTGGTGTTTGAATCTTATAGTGTGTTAGAGGATGGTTGGAGGTAGATCCTTTAAGGCTTCACGAGGTGGAGTACGTCGTGGATGTGGTGCTGGACCAGAGGTCATAAGAGGATGGCCTAGAGTTGAAGAAGCGACTCATGAAGAGCCTGAGACCCCTCATCCGGAGGGTGGTGATGAGAGTGCTAATTTGAGAGCCTCAGTGAAAGAGGCCGTGGTGGAGTAGGTTTATTAGGTCATGCAGACGATCTTACCGTCTATGGTGACTGAAGTGATTAAAGCTGTTAAGGAAGGAGAGAGGAAGGAAAGAAGAAGACCCATGGGGGAGGGGGAGCAACCCGAGACCGAGACAGTTATCCCTACTGACGAGGAGGAGGAAGAAGAGCATGTGCCAGAGGCAGCATGAGGCTTTAACTATGGGGCATTCCAAAGATACAAGCCCCCAACTTTCGATGGCAAAGACACTGCTGCTGCTACACATCGATGGGTAAGAGAGATGGAAGTTGTGCTCGACATCAGCGAGTGCAGAGAAGACCAGAAGGTGAAGTTTGCCACTCACTCATTTGTGGACTCGGCCTTATGCTGGTGGGACAATATTGTCCAGCCCGAGGGTAGTAGATGTTGGACTCAATAAAGTGTATTAAGAGTTAATGCAAGAAAGTATAATGCTTGCCATTATCAAAACAATCATCCAAATGTGTTTCAACATACAATTCATACATTAGAAACGCATTTCATTCACATTCATAACAATCACTAATATTTATGTAAATTTCTTTTTCAGATTTGTAGATAAAGACTTTTTGCACAAGTCAACCAATGCGGATGAAGGAAGTCAAATGCGGATGAAGTTCTACAGTGGATGAAGTATCTATCCCACAGCAGATGAAGAACTTCACAGCGGATGAACAAGCTTCACAGCGCATGAACAAGTGTTCACAGCGGATGAACAACATCTACAGCGGATAAACAAGTTCACAGCGGATGACCACAGCTGATGAACTGTTCCCACAGCGGATGAACAAGTTCACAACCGCGGATGAACAAACTGTTCATACAGTGGATGAACTTCTCAACAGCGGATGACTAATTCCCACAGCGGATGACTTAGTCACTTAGGACTATTTTTTATGTAATTTAATTTACGTAGGGGTAGAATAGTAATTGTATATAGCTTTTGTGTATAGGCTATAAATAGCACTCTACCCAAATCCTTTGTAAGCTTTTTGAACGATTATCAATCAAACGAGAATTTTCAATTTCTTATGCATTCTAACACACAAAAACACACACACACAACCACACAAACATAAACTGAAATCATACATATTAACCATGGGTTTCCGCACCATGTTTAGTGTTTGTTGATTTGTGAGAGAATAGAAAAGATCCTTAGGGGAAACCAACTTGTTCATATTGAATATCATTCTTTTGGAGTTTATATTCAATATGCTAGACTGAAGTTGAGTTTTCATCAGGTAGTATCAGAGCCTTGGCTCAATCAAACATCGATTTCGATCCTCTTATTCAACAAACGTGATTTCAGTGGTTCATTAGCTTCATAACAACATTTTGAGCTTCAAATCATCACATATTCTTCTTCTACATCATACAATCAACAAATGTTCAAAACATGACTTAATCTACTGTTTTTGTTCATTGTGAAGAAGGATTTTTGTGCTTTTGTGATTTGAAAACTTTTAAAATCATTCATACATTGTTTTTGAAATAGATACATTGCGAAATCATAGAAATCCATCGATTTCTACTGTTTTTCTTGATAAAACAGTACACGATTACTGTTCTATTGATTTTCATCAAACATATCGTTCAAAATCACTCATAAATTGTTTATGAATCAAAAAACAACACAAAATCATAGAAACCACATCGGTCTCTAAGGATTTTTGATACAACAATACACGGGTATTATTCTTTCACTTTTCAGCCGCCAACAAACCCTAGAAAACCCTAGTTTTATTCAAACACTCACATCTACATTTTGTGTTTATTGAGTTGTTCATCAGAAAATTCAAAGAAGAACATTATTCTTCTTTTGAATTTTAATAAAAAGTTACTTTTTTATCCAAAAAGTAAAGTTTCAAAGAGTAAACTTTTGTGTTGCTAAGGGTTTTTACCTTTTTCGTAGGGTTTGGACCAATTTATCACGGTGTGACAACTTTAACAGAATATTTTTTCTGTTACAGAGGAGAAACATTCTCGTACCATCAAATTAATTAAAATTAATTAATTACCTTTATTCGGTAACTTAACTAAAGTTAAATTAATTAACAAACAATCCTAGCGACTTTAAGATAAATCAAATTTAGCATCAAGCTAAGTATTTTAACTAATTCTAACTTAAACCGTTAAGTAAAAATTAGAACAAACATGTCTGACAAATTGTCTGGAACAAACAGTGGTCTCAAACCACCAAGACTGAAAAACAAGGCTGATTTCAAACAATGGAAAATAATGTTTAGAAATTGGATCATTTTTGAGGACCCGAACTTGTGGACCTCCATAACATAAGGACCATATATTCCTGTGAACTTGGGTCTAGACTATAACACATAAAAACCAGTTAGTTTAAATAATGTAGCTCGTGATGAATTGAAAAAGGTGAACAGACATGAAAGGATACAGTATTTTGGGAATGACATTGCCATTTGAAATGTTAACACGAGTTGAGAATTTCAAAACAATCAATGAACTATGGAAAGTTCTTCACGCAATGTGTGAATGAAGGAAGTGATGAAATTAGGGAAATCAAGAAAGAAAAATTGAGGACCCAGTATGAAACTTTCCATCATGTTCAGGGAGAATATATTCCCCAACAACTTTATAGATTTGTACACTTAGTAAATGAGATGATTGTTTATGGTCTCAAATACGAATCTGTTGAAATCAACAAAAAGATGTTGCATACACTACCTGAGAGTTGGACTCAGTCAGTGTCTCTAATGAAAGCAACATTAGATTTGGGAGCACCGTCCCTGGAATCTCTAGTTGCTAAAGTGTAACCACTAGAACTAGATGAAAAATCCAGAAATAACAACACCATCAGACATGTAGAAGCATACAAGTTCAAGGAACTACAACATACAAACAATGCTTTTCTAACAAGCACTGGTGAAGATGAAAATGAAGAATTCCTAGACAATAGTGAGACATCATTCTTCTCTTCACCAGATTCATCCAACAACATACAAAAGTCAAAGAAGACTGGTGTTCATGCTTCTAATGAAACAACTCGTCAAAGCAAACATAATCAACATCATCATGCTTCAAGCTCAAGCAAGCAACAACAGACAAAGCATCAAAACATACACAAGTTTGATAAGTCCATTGATGCTCTCACAATCATTCTTTAAAGTGAAGAGCATAAGGCAGCTTATGCAGCCTTTTCAACAAGTTTTTAAGCTTATTTGGGTGCAAATCTCACACCCTCTCAGATCATTCAACAAGATTTGGATGAACTTCCACCAGACATGGTTGAAAAAATAGATCATCAGTGGTCTATGGCAATGATTGCATATAGATCAAAAAGGTTTCTGCAAAGAAACAGAGGGCTTAGCATGGACAAGAAAACTAAGATTGGTTTTGACAAAACCAAAGTCAGATGCTATAATTGTCAACTATATGGACATTTCTCAAGAGAATATCAACAACCAAGAGTTGACAGAAACAACAATCAAACACAAGCATCAAACAGCTACCATCCAAACAGACAGATCCCTCAACCAATCAGTATCCCTGCTGCACCAAGTCCACCTCAAATCACACAATACAGTCCAAGTCAAGAATCCAAATCATCACCCATGATCATTAAGAAAGATGGTGAATGTGACTGGAGCATGTATGAAGCTGAAATTCAATCTCTAGATCATGCCCTCATGGCAGGTATTGAGGATAAAATTTCATAAATCCTGAAAGAGGTAAAGGAGAACCTATGCACTCAAGCTTGCATAGATGAAGTCAATAGATACAGAGAACATGTAGACAAACTTTCTAAGAAAGTAATTGAAACAAACATTTTAAATGAAAGTCTTAAATCAGAACAAAAACAATATGGCATCAAAATACTTTCATTACAAAATGATTTGGACAAATTGATGTCTGAAAAGTTAACACTGGCAGCTCAAGTTGAGCAACTCTCTGTATCCTTGACTGAATCTAAAACAGTTCAAGCTGAAACTGAAGTGAAACTTTAGAAGTTTTAGGTAACCAACAAGAAGTTTAAAGATCTTCTTACTCAAGAAAGGGCTTTTAAAGACCCTTCAGGTTTGGGGTATAACAAAGTTAATCCACCATATAATGATAAATATATTCCTTTACTTGCTTCCATGACAAACAAATAGGGTGAGTCACTTGACCCAAGTGACAGAACAGATGATTCAAAGCCATCATCATCAACATCATCAAAGTCATCTTTAAATGATAGAACACCTTTGATAAAATTTGTGAAAAGTCACGATTCACCACAAACTAAATCAATAGATTTTTATCAAGGAGAAAACAATGAATTTGATGAACAAACTTCTGATGAAGATGATGCTGACTCATTGGATGATGAGTCAATTCAACCAATTACTAAAAGTCACAAAGTTTCAAGTGTGGTTGAAGGTCAATCAAAACAAACAAAGCAGACTCGAGGATTTGACATCTGGTCTCATGGAAAGAATATTGAATCTTCCAATGTTTCTCTTAAACAAACAAACAAAGGAAAAGGAAAATCTCCTATTCTTTAAAAACTAACAACTGTGACTTTTAATGTTCCTCTCAAATCAAACTTAAAACCAAAAGTTGCAAAAAAACAAGACAATTCTGATTTACCATATTGTGAATGGTGTGATCAATACACTCACAGCATTGAAAAATGCAAATATGGTAAATATTACGAATACTGTCACATGAACAATCATAGTACTGAGAGTTGTCATTTTAACAACTATTGTTCTATCTGTAAAAGGAACAATCACAGTACTGATACTTGTTTTTAATAAGAAAAACAAAAAGCAAAACACACAGACTCAAGTTGTAAAAACTAATGAGAAACAAATAGTTCGTACTAAAAGAAACAAGACAGGAGTACCAAGACAAACTCCTCATCAAAAGGTTGTTTTAAACAATGACAAATCATTTTATAAAACCTTTTCACAAACA
>JABSNV010000887.1:0-5000 GCA_024085815.1 Flaveria linearis
ACCAGAAGAGTGCCTTTAAGTCCTGATACATCTTATCACTCCCCGGGGGAATCGAATATCTAGACTTGTGAGCTTCGTCTAGGACTATAGTCCTAACCCCGCCATGATTAGGTATCCACATCCTTCCTACGCATCTGTATAGCCCATCATTGTCCATTTCCAAACGCTTTTCCATCCTGTTAACATCTCACCCGTCAGGTATTCTCATTAAAGGCTTGCCTTTGTGCTTCCTTGATCCTAGCAACGAGGCTAGTGTATACGCTCATCCTTAGAGCATGAACGCGAAGAGGTTTCTCCCGTTCCTTTCTACTCAAGGCATCAGCTACCACATTTGCCTTGTCAGGATGGTAGCGGATCTCACTTCGTAATCGCTTAGTAAATCTACCCATCTTCTTTGGTGCATGTTAAACATTTCCTGGTTGAGGATATGCTGCAGGCGTTTTATGATCAGTATAGATGACACACTTAGTACATAAAAGTAGTGTCTCCATATTTTGAGTGCAAACACCACGGCACCCAGTTCCAAATCATGTGTCGTATAATTCCTTTCGTGCTCGTTTCAGCAATCTGGATGCATACGCGATCACCTTCTCCGCTGCATTAACACGCAGCCAAACCCTTGACGCGAGGCGTCACAATAGACTACGAAGTCATCGGTTCCCTCGGGTAGGGTAAGGATAGGCGGCCTACATAGTTTCTCCTTAGTAGATTAAAGCTTCATCTTGTTCCTGTCCCCATTCTAGGTCACATCCTTCTTGGTTAACGTGGTTAGAGGCTGCACTGTTCGAGAGAAATCCTTGATAAACCTCCTATAGTAGCCAGCCAAACCAAGAATGCCTGATCTCGGTAGGAGTTTCGGGGACTTTCCAATTCTTAATAGCCTCTATCTTTGATGGATCCACCTGGATTCCATCCTTTTTCACTATGTGACCGGAAAGTGAATTTCACGCATCCAAAACTCATATTGGAGAACATTGCGTATATTGCTCATTATTGAGTAGATCAAGAATTATCCGAAATGTTTCTCATGTTCTTCCTTGCTCCGAGAGTAGATCAAAATATCGTCGATAAAAACGATCACGAACTTGTCTAAGTACGGACGGCACACACCGGTTCATGAGATCCATGAACGCTGCGGTGCGTTAGTCAACCCAAAAGGCATGACTAGGTATTCGTAGTGACCATATCGGTTCTGAAAGCTGTTTTCGGAACGTCCTCTTCCTTTATTTTTAGTTGGTGATACCCAGATCGTAGATCATAATCGAGAAATAGCTTGCTCCCTGCAATTGATCGAATAGGTCTTTAATTCTGGGAAGAGGGTACCGGTTCTTTACAGTAAGCTTGTTCAGCTCCCTATAGTCGATACACATTCGTAGTGTTCCGTCCTTCTTTTTGACAATAGTACCGGCGCACCCCAAGCGAGACACTGGGTCGTATGAACCCTTTGTCAAGCACCACTCTTGGATTTGCAACATCAGCTCCTTCATTTCGGGCGGAGCAAGTCGGTAAGGAGCTTTGGCCACCGGTGCGGCGCCAGGTAATAAGTCAATCTGAAATTCGACTTGTCGGGATGGAGGGAGTCCTGGTAAGTCTTCTGGAAATACTTCCATGTATTCAGACACCACAGGTATGTCTTCAATCTTCTTTTCCTGCTTGACCTTCATCACATAAATATAAAGGTTCGTGTCTTTTCTTAGGCTTTGGGTAGCCTTCAGGTGGGATATCATAGGACACAGTGGGTGATTCCTTTCCCCATGGACTACTAACATCTCCCCACTGGCTATGGGTATCTTAAGCAAACGCTCATCACAGATAATTTCAGCCCTATTTTTAGCCAGCCAATCCATTCCTACTACTACATCAAAACCTCTTAACTTAATAGGCATCAAATCTATATCAAAGGAATTACCCTCTAGTATCAACTTGCAATCTTTGATGATTTCGTTAGTTTCTATTATATTACCGTCAGCTAGTTCTACGGTGTATGTTTCAGTCAAGGTGCAAGCAGTCAAATCAATCAAAGACCTAAAAGTAGTAGAAACAAAACTGGCGGTTGCTCCAGTATCAAATAGTACAGTAGCAGGATGGTTGTTTACGAGAAACGTACCGTTCACCACGTCGGGTTCTTTACGGCACCATTTGGATCCATCACAAACGCTCTTCCCATGGGCTTGTTGGGTCGAGTGTCTTTGTCTCTTGCTAGCTTGGGGCATTTGTTCCTCATATGCCCTGGGTCTCCGCACTCGTAGCATTGCTTTCCAGGCTCATAAGTGCAGTCCTTAATTAGGTGACCATATTTCTTGCATCGAAAACAAGGCATGGGTTTACATCTCCCTGGTGATGAACCTTGCATTTAGTGCAGTAGGGGCTTGTGCCTTGGTACAATCTCCTAGTCTTTCCACCTTGGTCACCTCGCCTTGCCTCTTCTCTGGGTCGCTTGCTCGAACCACTACTGCTGCCGACCACCTTACTAGGGTCGAACCACTTCCTCTTTTCATCCACAGCCTTCCTCTTGTCCCCAGTTCTTTCATGTTCCGTCCACCCAGCTCTCACTAGGTCGTCAGTCAGGCTACTGGTAACATCGACTGTAGCCTGTAGAGTAGTAGGCCTGGAAGACCTAACCATGCCCCTCACCCTTGGGTGTAACCCCCAAATGAAACGGGCTACGCCCTTAGATTTGGGCATCACCAAGTGTGGTACCAATGAGGACAATGCAAGGAATCGATTAATTTACTCAGTGTAGTTCGGGCCTTTCATCTCCAGATTTAAAAATTCAGCCTCGAGTCTCTCCAGCTGGTTAATCGGGCAGTACTTGCCGATGATTAGTTCCTGAATTCCGCCCAGTTCATCCTGCCAACAACATCTCGGCCTCGAGGTTGGATGATGGTTCTCCACCATTCAAGTGTCGGTCCTTTGAGAGATTGGGAGGCAAATCTCACCATATGTTCTAGCTTACACTCGCTTATGTCCAACACAGCTTCGATTTCATCCAGCCACCTATAAGTTTCAATTGCACCCTCGGTGCCATAGAAGTCCTTTGGTTTGCAAGCCATGAATGTTTTATAAGAGCACCCATTCCTGATAGCTTCGGCTTCCTCACGGTTGCCTTCATCGTTATTGGGTCCGTTAGTCTCGTTGGTATTTCCCCGATTGGCGTTGATCTGGGAGATGATCGTTGGGATAGCATTGGCAATCTGCTATGCCACCAGGTTGGCAATCCTTTCATTATTCTCCTGGTGGGCGTTTCCCTCAGGTGGTGTTTCTGGTGGAGTAGGTGGTTGGTTCCTACCTCGGGTAGCACCTCTCCTTCCCGTACGAATTCCTCGTCGTGGTGGCATTCTGATAGTATCATAGATAAGTTTGTTTAGTATCTCGTACATTTGTTTCTAGTATCACATTGTATCTCATAATTCCTATTACGCACTACAATCAAGCACTTATGTTTCATTCAATGTATACAAAGATAACTACCAATAAGTATATATATATCAATCATCAACACAAGGATTCTCATATTTTCAAATAGCATTGCCCTGCAAAAGTTAGTATCATCAATTAATTGCTTCATAGATTATCCCAAAAATAAGTCAATCATACATAATAGATAGCGTCATTGGTTCACAAATTGGAAGGTTCCATCACCCCCATAAATAATAATACTTTCTTAAATAGATAGATTGTTTCTCAGATAGTTTTGGCAGCCTACTGCCATGCATCCTTAATACCAGCTACATCACCCCTGCCATTTCTTCTTCAACCAGCCGAACCATCCCGAGCTTTTCTTCTTCTGCTCTTGCTCCAGGCGCTGGACGTTGTGAGTTGCCATCATTGCTTGGAATTAGGCAGATTGGGAGGTCCGCGTGGCTTGTTATAAGGTCAGCTCATGACGCTGGATAGTCCTCAGTATCTCACTCAAGGTGGGGTCGGATGGACCAAAGTCACTAGCCCGCTGGCTAGACTGGAATGCTGGTCTCTAGCGAACATGCTAGGGCCATCATGCATGCTATGCCTGGATGGCATCCAGTACTCATCATAAGGTAGACGTCTAGGGGTGCGAGCATAGAGGGTGCTGATGTCGGGGTCCTATCATGAGGAGGTGGAGGAGGAGGCATCCTAAATGAAACAGAAGGACCTGGCCTAGTACTCTTCCTAGGCCGAGTAACTACATGGGTACCCCCGTTCCTAATGGGTGGAATAGGTGAGAGAGTGGGAGCTACTACATGTGGCGAGTTGGAGCGCGTTCGGCTCCTAGCAGGTGATGTAGGTGACGACTCCTCAGATGGCTCAATGTCGTCAGAGGTCGCGGATAACCAGCCAGGGTGTCTGCATCTCTGCATGTATGCCTCGTACACGGTTTGTGGCTTCACCCTCCTCAGTGTCCCAACAGGAGCAGTCTCATCAACGGGATGTGCGGGTGCTTTACCTCTTTCAGCCATAATATGATTATCCTATAAAAATAGTCATGAGTAATTTGTTTCTCATAGCTCATGATCATAGTAATAGTACTAGTAATAGTAGTGATGGCAGTTGTTTCTCATAGAGTTAGTATCTATTAGTAATTGCATCAGTAAGCAGTAGTATCCCATAGAAGTTGTATCCATTAAAATAGTATCAGTAAGCAGTAGCATCTCATAGAAGTTCAATTAAATTTCAGCTTTAACTATGTTAAAAGAATTCCTAAAGTCATCTAATCCAAAGGTCACACTTGGGCTTTGTGTTGGAATTTACGCGTCCGATAAATTCATGATTACGTTAATCAAGTGTAATCATCAATTTATCCAACCCGCTTACCCCAACACTTACCCAAGCAAGAACAGTCCTACAGTTTCAGGGTTGTAGCCTAGGGTCTACTAAGGTATTCCCGATTTCTCTACAACCTGTGGCTCTGATACCAATCTGTCACACCCCGGGCCCAAGGAGGGTGGGACGTCGCAGACTAGCAACAATGTGGCAGCGGAAGCAGACCATCATAAGAGCACACAAGTAGAGATAATCACATG